>BGPR01018901.1:0-17213 GCA_013235015.1 Araneus ventricosus | reverse complement strand
TTATTCTTTTTTGGGGAGTTGTGTTATTTCCCGCAAAACTATATAAACACAATTTTTAAGTGTTACATAATTTTCACGCATCCGTCTCAATTTTAATTATTAATATAATAGCCCATATCTGTCTCTCGGTAAGGCTCTAACGTCACCAACAATAAAACACGCGCCATAGCACTGCGAGACGTTAAACAGCATTATTTCATTGTTAGAGAACTTAAATTTCAGTCATTTTAAATGTAAAAGAGTAATTGTCGTTCAAATTTCTAATTTAATAGCTCTAAAATAGTGAAATAAAATTTGCTATTCATTGATATAAAATTTATCTCGCTATGATCAATAGTTCCCGAGAAATTTAAAATTATATTAATCATATATTTCAAATTAATTTCCGTTTTTTCATAGAAAGTAGTAAATTACATCAGTGGTATATCATGCGCGTGATATAGTTTGGTCGCCACGATGCATCTGATTATTGATTGCAATCGTGATAATATAATTTGATAATATTTTTTGACAACGTTAAAATTTACACAAAGACATCTGAAGTACAAGGAAAATTGTTAAACTACGAAAAATACTTCACACGGAATGTTGTTTACCAAGAGGTTTTTTGAATAAAGAAATATGTAAATAAAAATAGTATTTCCTGTCATAAAATATATGTTTATTTTATTTGTCTTCAATCAATGTTAAACATTTTTCTCGCATATATATCTATTTAAACACGTCAAATTTGACTGGAATTCTCTCGAATGAAGAGGCAATTTGCACCCATCATAACATGACGGGTGATTTTCTAGTTTTTAAATATTTAGGTATTTCTTCAAATCATATATTTCCTATATGATATTATAAAGTTACATTCAGCAAGATCTACAAAAATAGTGACAATTAAATGCTTATTTGTTCTTATGAATGTACCTGTAACAAATTCAACTGTAAATCTAAAAATCTATGTAAAATAAAAACTTCTACTTATATTCTGTTAAAAAATATTGCTACGCCTTTGATCTTTGTGAGTTTAATTATAAACCATCAGATTGGTATTTAATTTATATGCTTATTTTCCAGATCAGAGAAAATTTTATCCTGAAATGTTTCATACTTTATAACCATGTTGAATTATATTGGATGGTAAATGATGTAAATGCATTGAGTACTTAGAATTGAAAACATTAAAATTTTTAAAAAAATTGGCTTTTTACTCGTTTATTGTATTTTGTTGATGTGTTGTTTACGGTTTCATCTCATTTTGTTATTTAACCGCCGAACTGTTTTGCCCGAGCTCCACTCGTGCATCGAATTATGTCATTTATAAACTTATCTGCTAAAATTAAGTCATTCATAGCTTGAATGGCGGCGATTGCGTGGAAAAAGTGAGGGAACAAAAAAATTTGTAGTCATCTAATAGATCCGAGAGTTTAAGCGGTAGACAATAAAATGTAAAAATTTAGTTAAAAAATTAGCTATTTTTCCCGAACACTTTTGCTTTTTACAATTTCTAACTTTAGGCAGCTAAAATGAAATAAAAATTTAATTTTTACTTTCTCGTGTATGAAGTAGAACAAAGAGAAAGTATTGTAATCGTCAAAAAACTCGAGATTTTGACGAATCCCCACATTTTAGACCTCCCCCGAGTCCGAAAAACACAATTTTGGAGTTATGTTTGTTTGTGAGTCTGTGGACAGGATAACTCAAAAACTATTAAAGCTTCAGGAATGAAATTTGGTATGTGATCTTTGCACATTATTTGTAGGTTTCTATCAAATTTTGGACAAAATCCGTCGACGGGAAGTCTGTATGTATGTATGTTAATGTGAACGCGATAACTCACAAACTTGAATAGATAGATGGATAAAATTTGGTACACAATTTTACAATCATGAATGTAGGTCCGTATAAAAGTTTGGGTCAAATCCGACAAAGGGTTGACTGTGTGTAGGTATATAACATTTGGTACACATTTTTATCATCAGGAATGTAGGTTTGTATCAAATTTTTTGAACCAAATCCGTCAAATTGTTGACTGTCTGTCTGTATGATCGCATAGTTTTGAACGCAATAACTTCTTTAAAAAATTACTTTGATAAATGAAATTTGGTATGTGGCCTTCTTACTTTAATGGTAGATTTTTGTCTAATTTTTGTGTCAGTCGGTTAAAAAAAAGTCGTTCAAATTGTAAATTTCGTTTTCTTCATCTTACACCTAGCCCTATTGGTAATCACGCCGGCTTCTAATCTCCACGTTTTCGACCTCCCTGAGTCCGAAAAACACAATTTTTGAATTATGTCTGTCTGTCTGTAAACACGATAACTTGAAAACTATTAGAGCTACGGAGATGAAATTTGGTGTGTGATCTTGACACATAATTTGTAGGTTTTTACCAAATTTTGAACACAATATGTCTATGAGAAGTCTGTCTGTTTGTCCGCGTTCATGTGAACTCTATAACTCAAAAAAATTAAATAGCTAGATGGATAAAATTTGGTACACAGTTTTTTCATCAAAAATGTATGTTCGTATAAAATTTTGGGCCAAATCCGTCAAAGGTTTGACCGTCTGTCCGTCTGTATAATCGCATACTTTTGAAAGCCCTAACTTCTTTCAAAAATTACTTATATAAATGAAATTTCGTATGTAGTCTTCAAACCCTAATTGTAGATTTATCTCCAATTTGCGTTGAAATCGATTGAAAAGAAGGCATTGAAATTACATATTCGGGTTTTTTCTCCATTCTACGCAAAAAAAAAAAAAAAAAAGCTGCGAACGCTGGAGCGAGTGTTTTCCCTACCTTAGGGAATACTGCACGTTTTCCACCCTACAGTCGAAAGTTGCACAGATTGGACCACAAATAGCTGCCTAAATTAAACTGCATAGATCAACTGGACTACTAGCTTGAATTAGAGGAATGGCCCGGAAAGTAGTTATAATCACTAAGAATCCTCATAAATTGGAAATGGAGCAAGCCCCCTCCCCCCAAAAAAAGAAAGCCCCACATTAACAGGACATCAAAAATACCAGATGTCGGTTCAAAAAGAACAAAACTAAGGCTGTATGATTTTGTATCATATATGAGTAAACAAAGGAAGAAATAGAAATGAATAGAGCACATATAATGTCATACTTGGGTTCATACATTATGTGATGATGTGAATTTTTAAAATAAAAAGTACTTCTGCTTTAATTATGCTTAAGGAAATTGGTGGTCCAATTTAGGGAAACCAGATTCCTTAATTGGACCGATGTCGCAATTTTTCTGTTTTTTCTACTTTAAAATGTGCTTCTTAAAATGTTAATTGCAATATTTTGAAGATAAATAAGCTACAGTAAAATTCTATTATTTTTACTTTCTCGTATACGAAGTATACAAAGAGAAAGTATTGTAATCGTCAAAAAATTCGAACTCGAGATTTTGACGAATCTTCACGTTTTAGACCTCCCCGAGTTCGAAAAACACAATTTTGGAATTATGACTGTATGTCTGTGAACACGATAACTCGAAAACTATTAGAGCTACGGGGATGAAATTTGGTATGTGATCTTTACACATAATTTGTAGGTTCCTATCAAATGTTGGACAAAATCCGTCAAAGGGAAGTCTGTCTGTATGTCTGCCGTCATGTGAACACTATAACTCAAAAACTTGAATAGCTAGATTGATAATATTTGGTACACGGTTTTATCGTCATGAATGTAGGTCCATATAAAATTTTGGGCCAAATCCGTCAACGGTTTGACTGTCTGTCGGTCTGTATAATCGCATCTCCAACGGATCCGCTATCTCCATGAGCATGCGTACTGGTTTTATCTTACACCCAGCCCTTTGGTAATCACGCCGGCTTCTAATTCCACTTCCGCGTTGGACGACCTTCGGAAATCGTGGTATGACCGGTTTCGCTTATTTTTTTTCTCCACTGCGTTTGGGGTTCCTGTTCGTTTCACTGCTTTTTTACCTTTTTTGCCTTTTTTTTCTCTACATTGTTAGTAGTATACGAGAAAGTTTAGGGGAGATCACTCCCGCAGGTTTTTACTGAAATTACTTCTCTATCACTGTACACTAAAAAATGTATAGGTTATAAATACCCTGCATATATTACAGTCAAACCCCGTTCTAAAGAACCCTCAACGGACCGACTCAGAAGTTCGTTTTAACCGAGGTTCGCTGTATCCGTATTTGCCAAAAAAAAATGTCCAACATGCTAAGATACTACTTCTATAATAGACTTTTTAATAACATAATATTTTCATTAGTAATTAGAGACAAAGTATTAAATAATATTCCCAATAATAAACAAACTAAACATTTATAATTTTTTACTTATTTGCTAATCCCACTACATTGAAAAAAGATGTTATTTTTGGTTGAAAAGTTTTCGATTTTATATACAACTCGTCAATTTGTTTATCCACTATTTTAAACAGGTCCACAACATGTTCGTAGATGTTTTCTGTGGCAAAAAAAAAAAATTGTTCAAAACGTTTGTAGCTGCTTTTGCATCTGCAATTGAATGTCCTGGTTCGTCTTGTTCTTCATCCATATCTGTAGACGATTCTACAATAGAGTTGTTTTTCATTTACTAATGTCACGATATCTTCCTCATTCACTTTCCCAGCTGACCAGAAAGTCCCGCCCTCCCTGGTTGACACCAGGCCAGGTTTCCAACCGGGGGGAGGAGGGGAGATAGAAACTGTAAAGAGCCTTGCCTATTGTTCCTTTGTCCCACTTATGGGGTTAGCAGCGACTCTAACAAAAGTACAATTGGCGAGGAATGTGGTCTCTGGACCAGACTATTTCATGCAAAAGGGGTAACTCTTGTAGAAGATGGGTTGACTTGAGCACAATTAATAAAGAATGTCCCTTTGGGCAAGTAAAAGTTTGAAGTTTTAGAAATTTTCAGTTCGCTGTAACCGAGTCTCTAGCGTTTGCTGTTCGTTGTAAACGTATGAAAATACATTATTAACATAGGTAGTGAGTGGCCTCTGAGGAGAATTGCCATTTTGGTTCTTTTACAATTTTCTTCCATTTTGCTTTCATTCTAATTGTATTTTCGTTCTATTTTGCTTTTTTTGTGTTTTATTTTAAAGTTTTATTAATGCCTATTTTTTTATAATTTTTAACTTATTTTTCGAAGTTCTAATTTTGTTTTTCGTGTATTCTATCAGAAGCAGTTGCATATGCGCCTTTCTGTATAATGCAAAAGAATTTTAATTAATTCTTAATTCAAGTTCTTTTAATTTTTAATTTAATTTTCGTTATTTTATCAATTTTAACTGTTATTAACATAGGGCTTCAGTTGGGACCGTGTAAAAGGTTCGCTGTAACCGAGGTTTCGTTATATCACGGTTAGACTGTAGTTATATTTCTTTACATCAGAAGTGCACTATTGTAAGTAACAATTTTATCATTTTACACCAGAATCGGAAGGAGTTACAAAGGGCAATATATTGCAACGCGCTATTTATCTTTTGAGTTATCTTTTGTTCTTATCCACGTACACTTTGCCCTTCTGAAGATGCGATCGGAATAAAGCACATACGAAAAAAAAACATCAAAATCAGCAGAATTGGATAGGACTTGGGATAATTTACCTATGATAATGGCGGCTCGTGAGCTCAGAAACGAGGAGGCCAAATAGGCCAAATTTTTTAATTCCAAATCCAGTGGTGAAATTTCCTGCTTTTCAGACAAAGTAAATAACCAGCATATGTCATTTTCTATTAGTTTTACTAACAAAAATTAAAATGAAAGTTGATGTGACGATTCCTCTGAATAATAATAATAATAATAATCGGAGCTCCACATATACACTTCCCTCCTCGCCCACTTCACTCGATAACAAGCTTTCAAAAATGAATATCAAATAACTCATATACAGAAAATTTGTTTTTTAAGCTAAAACATATTAAAGACATTTTTTACTGAAATTTGAAAGTTTTAGAATAGTATTATTTGCTTGAATCTATCGTCGCAACACGAACCGAAACTCAAAAACAGCCACTGAGATTGCAACTTGTGTGAGACCATTTTAAACCAGTTGAAGAAAGTTATTTTTTCAACTACGAGAATTCATAAAGCGAAGTTGTGAGCGAGAAACGTCTATTAACCCCTTTGGGACGGTCGCTCGCTGAAGGAAACGTACCCACCGGCCGAAGCTTTTTCTCCCACTAAGCCTAACACGCATTAAAAGTGCGTTACATAATAATGCATAAAAAGTGTCCTTTACATAGAAACGAAACCATTTTTAAATATGCGGTAAACGATATCATATTCTAAATCATAAAAAAAGTTTAATTAAAATACTTGATTTTTAATAATAAAAAATAAAAATATAGTGTATTTCCCTATAATTGAAAGTACCTAAATAAACACTAGATTATTGACGCAAAATTCGAAAATATAGGAAAAAATAAATATTTACATTCAATATTATAAAATACTTCAAGAAAATTGTGATAATTAAGTCTTCAAAGCCTTCTGAAAATCTTCTATTTTAGTACTACTCCACTGACATGACGGAATTGGAATCGATATATTAGTACTATCTCTTCTAATTCAGAATTTGATGATTCATAACTATCTAAAGAACTCTAATAATTTATTGCTTTATCACTATCGTCGGAAAAATCCATAGATTTGTCATTTAAAAATTTACATATTTCCTCCTCGGAAAGTTAACGCGTTCTTTTAGCAATAACTGCAAAAATAAAAATGAGTTGAAGAGCTCTTTAATACAAGCTTCTATTTACACTCGCCAGCACGTGTTTCTGTTTATACTCTCAAAAATCAAATAATTCTAATAGAATGATTCACAGACACGTGGCCGACTACAATCTGACCTCGGAGAAAGATTTACTAATGTACGGGACCAATCTTTTGAAAGAAACATGGAATAAATAGTAACGCCGTCTGATAGAAAACATTTTGTTCCAAAAGCCAAACGCATATGTGCGGCTCTCGGCCCACAGCAGCACTTTCGCCGTAACGCAAGGATGCGGCGCTCGGCCCTGAGATGAGTCAAGTTGAAACGCACATATGCGGCGCTCGTCTCGAAGGGGCTAAACTGTCTCCAAAGTGTATATTGATCAATTAAGCACTTCTAAGTGAATTGCAATGATAACTGCACCAATAACTGTGCAATCTAGCCAATAGCTAATTTACGAAGGCTGCATCCAACGAGTGATCGATTACACATTTCGAAGTGGACTGCAATGATAACTATAATAATGTCAGTGTAGTTATACCAATAGTGATTAGAATTTACGAAGGCCGCAAACAACGAATGATCAGTTGAGAATGACGATAAATGGTCGTTGATAGAATTCTACAGATGACATTTGTGATTTTGCCTCGAGTTCAGCTCAACATGCTTAATGGTAACTAGCTAGAGAAAGTTTTTCAATAACGTTTAGGGTATCTCGAGATATTATTATCATTTTTTTATAATGATATGTAACTATATATTTTAACTTAATATGTCAACATAAATCTTTAATAAGAAAAATTGTTGAAAACGTTTTATGATTAACTAGAAGTCAGCAGAAAATTGCAAATATTTTTATATGTGTATATTATGGTAATTTCGTTATATCTCTGTCATGTCATACGCATCTGAAAATCAATTCTATTGTATATTTTTACCTGATGTGTTGATGAAGATAATTGGGTAGTCTATCTGTTGTAGTTGGCAGTAAACTTAGTTATTAAAAAATTGTTAATAAAAAACATTTTAATCCAGAAATCTAATCTTTTGTGTCTTTCAATAGTATCGCAAATGCAATGTACTTTTGTTTCAGCAATTTCCTCCATATAGGTTAAAATTCTTCTTAGTCTAGAAAAGGTAGGTGATTACTTAAGTGATAATTAAAATTGTATTTTTATTTGTATTCAATTTTTAACACCAATTCATCATTTCATAATTGTATATATGTAAACGCATCTTTCATAATGGTGCTGTAAATCAGGATTCCAGACAGCTAAAATATTAAAATTCAAATATTTTAAATTAATCTATATTTTACCATTTTTATATTAACCCATTTAATCATTTTAACAGCTATCATTTTGGATGTTTTTTCTTAAATATCTCAGAAACTATTAAAGTTAGGGAAAAAAATAAAAGCCTGCATTTGTTGGGAATTTTAAGATCATTAATTTGTTCCCTTGCATGTAATTTGAAAATTGAATAGTTTTCGGGATATTCAAGAAAAACTAAAAAAAGGGGGATGAAATCCAAGATGTCGGCAAACTTTGAGATCCATTGTCTGGGAAACTATTAAAGCTAGAAGAAAACTAAAAGCATGTATTTGTAGGGAACTCCACGCTCATTAATTTGTTAAATCAATTGTAATATGAAAACTGAATAGATTTCGAGATATTCAGGAAGAACTAAAAGGGGGGGATGAAATCCAAAATGGCGGCTCTAGCTCAACCTCTCAGGACCAGGGACTTTTAGTATGTTCATCAGAAGCCCCTCACGAACATGTGTACCAATTTTCAAAACTATAT
This sequence comes from Araneus ventricosus, assembly GCA_013235015.1. Classification (NCBI taxonomy): domain Eukaryota; kingdom Metazoa; phylum Arthropoda; class Arachnida; order Araneae; family Araneidae; genus Araneus; species Araneus ventricosus. The sequence continues at coordinate 8,710 of BGPR01018901.1, read as the reverse complement.
GATTTAATGTTTTTTTCAAACCTTTCGTTGACTGAACTAAGATACTATCTTTGAAGTAGAGGCCCTCCAGAGTCCCGAAGTACGAGGGACCGTCTCTAGCGCCTGTGCAAAAAAAATCTCTACATTCCGCACAGGCGCCTTTAGTTTGGTTAACCGGGATGACGGTATTACAACTCAAAAAAATATATTTTAATGAAACAATAAGTTTAATAAATAATTTCCTCCAGGCATCATTTCGCGGTTTATGGGTTTTACCCATAAACTCTTGGCTGGAAATTGAGTAAGTCTGATGTCTTACGTGCCATGAAAGGCTGGCACAACTTTTGTACTAAAGGTTTTTTGATAGGTGCCACCTCTCAGAAGTTTTGCTGTTCTTATTTCGTCATAAAATATTTCATAATCGTATCCCGCTATAAAATCTAAGATGACGGCAAAGTCCGAGACCCATTATCTCAGAAACTATTAAGGCTGGAAGAAAAATTCGCGACCCCTTACTTACCTTTCTGAAAGCGAACATCTAGTGCCAATATCTCTGTTGTCATTCTTACAGGACATCAAAGAAGGTGGCGTACACCGGATATTGACGCTATAGACCATAAAAGTCTAAATCGAAAAATAAAATATCGGCAAAATTTACAAAAGGACTTGCGGAACAGATTTAGAAACGAATGACTGGGTCTTCTAGTACAGGGTTTCCCAACCTTTTTTACCTCGCGTACCCCTTCATTAATCTTTATATTTTCGCGTACCCCCTACAGTCATATCCCCTCCCCAACCAACCATCCGTCTGTGCAAAGAAGTTTTATCAGTAATGTTAAGGGCTTAGATAAGCTTAAGAGTCAAATGACTCGAATTAATAACATTTGCAGGACTTATTTTTGATTTTGTATTTTATTGCATTTTTACAATAGTGTTAGTTCAACGCCAAAGAAAGCGAAATGCGTATTGACGTAATTTCGCGTTAATTTATAAGGATGGATAAAAATTACCCTCTGTATAATCAACTTTTCAAGTGGTATAGTTATTAAATAGCAAGCATTAACTTGGGGGGAAAATTCTATAACTCTTTTAATTTTTTATGCTTTATTTTCGCCATTACCAATTTTGATTTCGCGTACCCCCAACTACGACTTCCTCTAGGGGTACGCGTACCACAGGTTGGGAACCTCTGTTCTAGTACAAACAACAAAATGTAGAGATACGTGTAAACTTATGGTTGGAGATATTATGATAGTTGGCGCTGACAATTGCAAAATAATCGATTGGCCCCTGGGACGAGTAACAAACATTATTGCTGGGAAGGATGGAATTGTTCGACTTATTAAAATACAAACATCTCAAATAAAAATAAATCATACTGTTAGTATGGATTCAAGTGGTCCTACGTGTACAGTTTTGTTTGGATTTATAAATATTTATCAAAAATTATATTGAAAAACATTTTTCTTTATAATTACATTATATGGATTCAATAAATTTATAACAAGACATGGATTCGTAATGCACGATTTCAATTTAAATGACGTTTTCGAGAAATAAATATAATGTCTAAGTATAGGCAAAATGTGCGGATTAAATGCTTCCATAACTCTTGTTATTTTAAGTTGATGGTTTATTTCTCGGTGATGAATGTAACTTTTTCAGGTAAGATGTAAGTTAACGCCCCCACAATAAAAGTTAAATTATATGTTCATATGGAATTGAGTTGCTGATTTCTTTAATTGAGAATGACTAGCCACAACTCAAAAGTAAATTCATGTTAATTATGAACAATATTAATTTTAATTTTCTGAAAATAATTGAAGTGTCTGTTTCATATTTTTGACTTCTTATTCATCTTTTATAACAACAATTACAATTAATAAAACGTCTAGGTTTTTTTATTCCCTTCCCCCATCTCCGTTCTCAAAAAGGGAGAAGCAAAAATTATTAAACCTAACAACACTGCAAAGTCAGAACTCTTCGTATCACCAGACGCACTTTTTTTTTGTCTTTTTGTCTGCGAATATTCAGATAGAACGGAACAAAGTAATCAGAAAGGGAAACTATCCAAGGTCATTATTTGGTTATCAAACTAGAGAATCAGTAGAGTAGAGGTCTCCCATCGCGTCAATCAGAGGGTTATCAAAGTACGAAACGAAAGAAAACGGGATAAAGAGTTAACTTCGTGTTTGTTTCGGCTTTCGTCTTGATTCTGCACAAGTTCACGCTGTCTGAAGAGAGTTGCCATGAATAACAACAAGAAGGAATACACGTTTCTTTGGTTCATAGAAAATTACAGTTACTGCTGGCACAAGAATGGAGAAAAATTGGTCAGTCCAGTGTTCACTGCCAAAGAGATGCAAAGAACAGCTTGGACTCTATGGTTGTTTCCAAGAGGAAAAAATGATAAAAACAACGGTACGACTTCCATTTACCTGAACAGAAACGAAGATGATGGACCGGGTGTGTTTACCGTAAACTACCATCTATCGATTGTTGCAGAGGATGGATCAACTGCTTTCTCCAGAAAATGTGCATCCAATTTCTTAAAGAAGGAACATTGGGGATGGCCGTGCTTGGAGATGGATGAGATGCTTTCGCGAAGAAAGGCTGAATATTTGCCCAAAGATATTTTGACTGTGTGCTGTAAGTTATCGAATGGCAAAGAAAATGCAGACAAGGTCGCACCAATTTACGTCCGAACTCGCATCGGAATCGAATACATTTCTTTTCATCATACAGTAGAAGGTTTCAGCGCACTCGAACCAAATCAGAAGAAGACTTATCTGATCCATTCACCTTCACAAATGGGACGTGTTAGATCATGTATGTATGTATCTGATGGCTCGTGCTGTGAGGAAAAGCTGATGGTCGAAATCACGCCATCCGGAAGTGGTCAAATCCTCGCCAAATGTGAACTTTATTTGCTAGAGGCGTCTGGGAAAAAAACGAAATGCGCAGAGGCAGATAATCGATTTGATGCTAAGAGAAAAGAGATTGGAAAATTGCCGCTGTCTCTCACAAAGGATGAAATAATGAACAAAAAAAGTGAATACTTGCCAGATGATAAACTTTCTTTGCTTTGCGAATGCACTTTTTCGACAGGAATTGAATTTCAGAGAATTGAAGGAATTCAAAATGAAATAACGACAACGGTCGGAAAACTAGCGAGTGATAATCCGCATATCAAATACGCCAATATCTCCCAAAAAAAGCTGGCAGTGTGTCCTAGTGTAGCAGATGACCTTAAAGACATTTACAACAGCAAGTTCCTTACTGATGTGGAGCTCAAAACTAAAACTAACTCCTTTCCTGCTCATAAGAATGTGTTGTGTGCTAGGTCCCCCGTCTTCAAAGTCATGATGAGCAATGACATGAAAGAGAAAAACTCCGACTTTATCCAAGTGGATGATTTGGAAGATGGAACTGCGCAACAACTCTTGCTGTTCTTGTACTCCGACAAGCTCGAAGATTTACAGTGGGAAACTGCGACTAAATTGTACTACGCGGCGGATAAATACCAAATCGAGAAACTCAGGCTCATATGTTCGTCTTTTTTGATAGACAACCTAACTACATCTACAGCTACCGAACTTTTACTTCTAGCCGATACCCACAGCGACTCCGATCTCAGAAAGTTTGTGGAAGATTTCATTTTGGACCACGACGAACAAGTTTTCGGTTCAGAAAAATGGGAAAGTTTAGTGGAAGTAAATCCTCAGTTAGCTCTCAAGACAATGTGCTTGAAGTACAAGACAAAAGAAGTAGGTAAATAATATGAAATTTTTGGAGATTTTGATTTAATTATTATTTGAAAGTAAATTTGGTTGTAAAACATGTTTTTCAATTCTAGTACAATTTCCGTCTAGTACAATTTCGTTTTGTAATTAATTTATGCTTGTAATTTTTTGAACAGTTATGCATTGTTACTAAGCATGGTTTCCGATTTGCATTTTTCTGTTGTTTTAATCCTTTTAGTATGATTTTTTCTTAATCATTTATGCTTGTGATTTGTTGCACAGTGATGTTTTATTGCAAAGCTTGGTTTCCAGATTGCCGTTTTTTAATCCACCTAGCACGATCTTTTTAGAATTAATTCATGTTTGTGATTTTTAATTTTAAAAAATTATACACTTATTTAGAAAAATTACAAAATAAATCCTTATTTTAAAGCATATATTGTGTTAAGCCCCAAACAATATTATTTTATTGAGGCACATTCGTCTCGGTAGTATTTTTAACCAAATTATTGCTTTCAAAAATCTAAATGTTAGAACATTAAATATGCACAAAACTCTGGGGCACAGAATATTAAAATAAATTTAGTTTGAGAAATAATTATTAATATACAGATGGAATATAAATGTCTTGTATTATCAAAGGGGTTAATTACTACAATGGAACATGGCTATTTTGAAGTTTTTGAAACCACAATAAAATTTCGATTTGTCCAGATATTCGAATTGAGAAAAACTGGATCTCTAAAAAAGAGTGCAGTAAGAGAAAACGACAATTTTGAAATTAAAACCGGAAGTGAAAAGTGACTTTCAACTGTTTTAATAAATGATACAAAATTAATAAATTTAAGTATTTTTAATAACTAATGTAAGCAATTTTAATAAACAAACATCATACAGCGTTTTTAACAGAGCAATTGTTAAATTTACTCGTAATTTGATAAAAGTTTTTTTTCCTTCTAAAAAAGTGAGCAATTATTTACTGATTTTTTTTTATTGAATACATTATACAGCAGTAAATCCTCCAGTGAACTAAGGGCTTGAAAAATTATTCACTGGGGACACAACGTACGGACTTACTTGACTAACAGAAACGTAAAAATAACAACAATATTATAGTTTTTACTTTCTCGTATACTAAGTATGCAAAGAGAAAGTATTGTAATCGTCAAAAAATTCGAACTCGAGATTTTGACGAATCTCCACGTTTTAGACCTCCTTGAGTCAGAAAAACACAATTTTGGAATTATGTCTGCCTGTGCGTCTGTGAACACGATAACTCGAAAACTATTAGAGATAAAGGAATGAAATTTGGTATGTGATCTTTACACATAATTTGTAGATTTCTATCAATTTTTGGACAAATTCCGTCAACGGGAAGTCTGTCAATCTGTACGTCCGCGGTCATGCGAACACTATAACTCAAAAACTTGAATAGCTAGATGGATAAAATTTTTTACACAGTTTTATCGTCATGAATGTAGGTCCGTATAAAATTTTGGGCCAAATCCGTCAAAGGGTTGACTGTCTGTCGGTCTGTATAATCGCATACTTGTTCTGTTTTGAAACTAACTCCCTGCGCATACCTACTGGTGGCAATGCCTGTGCAAAGAAGGGACGCTCCGAAAACTTGGCAGTTTGCCAAAAACCAATTCTGGCGCGATTTTGTAAGGAAGCAAACATTTAGGGTGTCTTGCCAGGTCCTGTTGCGCAAAAGACTGCGCAGGGGATTTGAATTTGTTTTGATCCTTCAAACCACGCGTGGTTCCAACTTTGGTTTACTTGCGACGGAAGTTTATTTGACGTCTTTTATTATTCTAGTTTTCTCTACATGTGTTAGGAGTATACGAGAAAGTTTAGGGGAGACCACTCCCGCTGGTTTGTTTTGGTAAATAAAGACAGTTCCGAACTAAAAACGATTTTTACAATTTTTTGTGTTGACTTCGAATTAACTGAAATAAATCCCAATTATAGACGATATTTTAACTTTATGTTAAAAGAAAACTCAAGAGACTAGAGGAGACATTCGAATTACCAGCGAAAAAATTTGAAATAAAAAAAGAACGAATCATCCATATGCCACTGTATAGCATTCATGAATTTGCATTATTTGTTACTTGAGAGACAATGATATTATATCTTACACCGTTTAAAATATTTTTTAACATTACATAACAAACTTATCTTTATGTAAACTAAAAAATATTTTAGATTTGTAATTTCTTCTCATCTTCATAAATAAGAATATGACCTCTGTTCTTGTATTAGAATCTTAGTGAAATTAAGAATTAAGATTCTAAGAATTAGCCGAATCCACTGTATAACATTCATATATTTCAAAGATCTGTTATTTGGAACATGTTTTATTAATATTTGAAACAACGTTTAAAATACTGTATCCAATACATAATTAACTTTTCCTAATGCAAATAATATTATAAATTTATTTTTCTTTCCATTCTTAATAAATATTTATTCATTTTTCTATTATTTTATTATGAATCTAAAGATTTTGATTCATTCCTCATAGCAAAATCATTTTCATACTTTATATTAAATATAAATTCTGAATATGAAGTTAAAGTTCAATTATGAAAATGATTGTTTTAACGGTAAATTTTAAAGTATTGCTTATAGTGTTGCTTTTAAATATTTCAGTATTAAGTATTTTCTATAAATATATACAAGAATAGTGACATTTAAATATTGTTTGTCCTTATGAATACAGGTGTAAAAATTTCAGTTGTTAATCCAAAATCTATGTAAAATAAAGAACTGTGCAGAAATATTTGTTACGTCTTTTATTTTTGTAAATTTAATTATAAATAATCCAGTTGTGTTTATTTTCTAATTCAGAGAAAATTTTGTATTGAAATGGTTCATTTTTTATAACCATGTTGACTTTTATTGGATTTTAAATTATTTAAATGCATGAATGAGTTAGTGGAGCTGAAAACGTAAAGAAAATTTTAGCTTTTCACTTTTTATTGAATTTTATTGATGTGTTATTTGTCGATTCGTCTCATTTTGTTGTTTGAAATTTTAAATTTATATAGTGTATCTCCCAATATTTTATACACACTTTGTGAACAACTATTACATACACAATTAATAATATACTTTAAAGTTTCGCGACTCTAATTGAACCAACATATTTATGTCTAGAAAATTAGTGGCTGGCCCACGAGAGTAACATCACTCTCCTGCAATTACATTGATAACTTAACTTTTTAAAACCATTTCAAAACCTTCGCCAAATGCACGCCAAGTGCACGGCAGTTTCATTTCCGTGTTAAACCTTGGCTCATTAATATCTCTGTCAGATTGGTCTCAAGGCGCATGTGGCCCAGCGAAACACAGTCGAAATTTTTAAAATGATGCAAAACAAAAAACAAAAAAAAAAAACATTTGAAAGTAAAAACAGTTTTCCAGATAAATGTGAAGAGATGTAAACTAATATTTACAAAAATTGCAGAAGAACATTTCTTTTTCTTTTTTGTTTGGTTGTTTCTAGCGATTTTGTTGATATTTCCAGTAAATTTATAGTTATTGTGTAGCAACGGATTCGGAAACCTTCTGCGCTTTTACGCATGCGCCGGGCGGAGTTATTTTCATCAAAATGGGGGGAAGGTGAAGAATGGAAGGGTGATGTTTACATTTTACTGAGCGTGATCTAACAAAGAACTCCGGAAATGCGCTCATATGACTCATTGCCTGACACCCCTTTCCGGTGTAAAATCGTCCAAAAGTGATAGTCTCGGAATCCGTTGCTGAACAGTACAGTACTCTTTTTTAGAAACTGCAAATTTGGAGTTCGCCGCCTTCTATCAAAGACTGCCAATTGAACTTTGTCACTTAAAAACTGCTTGTATGGAAAAGAAATTAAAATCCATAATAAAAAGAAGCGGGAGTGATCTCCCCTAAACCTTCTCGTATACTCCCTAACGCATGTAGAGAAAAATATAATCTAAAAAGGCACTAAAACGAACAAGCGTCCCTAACGCAGTGGAGAAAAAAATGAATGAAACGTCAAGGTCTTCAGCGAAAGAGCGTGGGTACAATTTGGCAGTGACCCAAGATCAGTCGGGGCTTTTTTTTGCGTCGTAGAATATTGAAGACACCGAAAATGCAAATTGAATTCCTTTTCCTTCAACCGATTGACACAAAAAAATTGGACTTAAATCTACAATTAAGGTTAGAAGGCTACATGCAAAATTTTATTCATCTAAGTAATTTTGTTAAGAAGTAATTGCGATGAAAAGTATGCGATTATACAAACCGACAGACAGCCAACCCTTTGACGGATTTGACCCAAAATTTTATACGTACCTACATTCCTGATGATATGACTGTGTACCACATTTTATCTATCTAGCTATTCAGGTTTTTGAATTATGGTGTTCACATGAACGCGGACACACAGACAGACTTCCCGTAGACGGATTTTGTCCAAAATTTGATAGAAACCTACAAATTAAAATCGACAAAAAAAATATATATGTTTTGGGAAGTTTGGAAGGGGAAAGGGGGGGGGGCGAAACTGGCATTGCCTAAGGGCCCCCACGGAGCTTAATCCGGCCCTGGTAAAATGTAAAAAATAATTTCTACTGTTTTAGTACGCTAATAAATGTGTGTTTTTAAGAATTGTTTTTATTAAATTTATTTAACTTGACTTGTGACATGTTTGTAAAGATTGAATTTCGTAATCGACTTATCACTCACTTCTTGATGGGCTAGGGTTAATAATACGCTTAATTTTAAAAATAAAATTTTTATTGAATAGTATTTTAGTCAATAAAAATTTCCTTGTTCAGCATCTGTATTCATAAATAAATTTAATACAAGTGGTTTTCAAAAACACATTTTAATAAGTCTGCTAAAAATTAGATTTTTTAATTTTAATTCTTTTCTACTTTTTACTTTCTCGTATACGAAGTATACAAAGAGAAAGTACTGTAATCGTCAAAAAATTCGAACTCGAGATTTTGACG
>BGPR01018900.1:0-17213 GCA_013235015.1 Araneus ventricosus | reverse complement strand
TTATTCTTTTTTGGGGAGTTGTGTTATTTCCCGCAAAACTATATAAACACAATTTTTAAGTGTTACATAATTTTCACGCATCCGTCTCAATTTTAATTATTAATATAATAGCCCATATCTGTCTCTCGGTAAGGCTCTAACGTCACCAACAATAAAACACGCGCCATAGCACTGCGAGACGTTAAACAGCATTATTTCATTGTTAGAGAACTTAAATTTCAGTCATTTTAAATGTAAAAGAGTAATTGTCGTTCAAATTTCTAATTTAATAGCTCTAAAATAGTGAAATAAAATTTGCTATTCATTGATATAAAATTTATCTCGCTATGATCAATAGTTCCCGAGAAATTTAAAATTATATTAATCATATATTTCAAATTAATTTCCGTTTTTTCATAGAAAGTAGTAAATTACATCAGTGGTATATCATGCGCGTGATATAGTTTGGTCGCCACGATGCATCTGATTATTGATTGCAATCGTGATAATATAATTTGATAATATTTTTTGACAACGTTAAAATTTACACAAAGACATCTGAAGTACAAGGAAAATTGTTAAACTACGAAAAATACTTCACACGGAATGTTGTTTACCAAGAGGTTTTTTGAATAAAGAAATATGTAAATAAAAATAGTATTTCCTGTCATAAAATATATGTTTATTTTATTTGTCTTCAATCAATGTTAAACATTTTTCTCGCATATATATCTATTTAAACACGTCAAATTTGACTGGAATTCTCTCGAATGAAGAGGCAATTTGCACCCATCATAACATGACGGGTGATTTTCTAGTTTTTAAATATTTAGGTATTTCTTCAAATCATATATTTCCTATATGATATTATAAAGTTACATTCAGCAAGATCTACAAAAATAGTGACAATTAAATGCTTATTTGTTCTTATGAATGTACCTGTAACAAATTCAACTGTAAATCTAAAAATCTATGTAAAATAAAAACTTCTACTTATATTCTGTTAAAAAATATTGCTACGCCTTTGATCTTTGTGAGTTTAATTATAAACCATCAGATTGGTATTTAATTTATATGCTTATTTTCCAGATCAGAGAAAATTTTATCCTGAAATGTTTCATACTTTATAACCATGTTGAATTATATTGGATGGTAAATGATGTAAATGCATTGAGTACTTAGAATTGAAAACATTAAAATTTTTAAAAAAATTGGCTTTTTACTCGTTTATTGTATTTTGTTGATGTGTTGTTTACGGTTTCATCTCATTTTGTTATTTAACCGCCGAACTGTTTTGCCCGAGCTCCACTCGTGCATCGAATTATGTCATTTATAAACTTATCTGCTAAAATTAAGTCATTCATAGCTTGAATGGCGGCGATTGCGTGGAAAAAGTGAGGGAACAAAAAAATTTGTAGTCATCTAATAGATCCGAGAGTTTAAGCGGTAGACAATAAAATGTAAAAATTTAGTTAAAAAATTAGCTATTTTTCCCGAACACTTTTGCTTTTTACAATTTCTAACTTTAGGCAGCTAAAATGAAATAAAAATTTAATTTTTACTTTCTCGTGTATGAAGTAGAACAAAGAGAAAGTATTGTAATCGTCAAAAAACTCGAGATTTTGACGAATCCCCACATTTTAGACCTCCCCCGAGTCCGAAAAACACAATTTTGGAGTTATGTTTGTTTGTGAGTCTGTGGACAGGATAACTCAAAAACTATTAAAGCTTCAGGAATGAAATTTGGTATGTGATCTTTGCACATTATTTGTAGGTTTCTATCAAATTTTGGACAAAATCCGTCGACGGGAAGTCTGTATGTATGTATGTTAATGTGAACGCGATAACTCACAAACTTGAATAGATAGATGGATAAAATTTGGTACACAATTTTACAATCATGAATGTAGGTCCGTATAAAAGTTTGGGTCAAATCCGACAAAGGGTTGACTGTGTGTAGGTATATAACATTTGGTACACATTTTTATCATCAGGAATGTAGGTTTGTATCAAATTTTTTGAACCAAATCCGTCAAATTGTTGACTGTCTGTCTGTATGATCGCATAGTTTTGAACGCAATAACTTCTTTAAAAAATTACTTTGATAAATGAAATTTGGTATGTGGCCTTCTTACTTTAATGGTAGATTTTTGTCTAATTTTTGTGTCAGTCGGTTAAAAAAAAGTCGTTCAAATTGTAAATTTCGTTTTCTTCATCTTACACCTAGCCCTATTGGTAATCACGCCGGCTTCTAATCTCCACGTTTTCGACCTCCCTGAGTCCGAAAAACACAATTTTTGAATTATGTCTGTCTGTCTGTAAACACGATAACTTGAAAACTATTAGAGCTACGGAGATGAAATTTGGTGTGTGATCTTGACACATAATTTGTAGGTTTTTACCAAATTTTGAACACAATATGTCTATGAGAAGTCTGTCTGTTTGTCCGCGTTCATGTGAACTCTATAACTCAAAAAAATTAAATAGCTAGATGGATAAAATTTGGTACACAGTTTTTTCATCAAAAATGTATGTTCGTATAAAATTTTGGGCCAAATCCGTCAAAGGTTTGACCGTCTGTCCGTCTGTATAATCGCATACTTTTGAAAGCCCTAACTTCTTTCAAAAATTACTTATATAAATGAAATTTCGTATGTAGTCTTCAAACCCTAATTGTAGATTTATCTCCAATTTGCGTTGAAATCGATTGAAAAGAAGGCATTGAAATTACATATTCGGGTTTTTTCTCCATTCTACGCAAAAAAAAAAAAAAAAAAGCTGCGAACGCTGGAGCGAGTGTTTTCCCTACCTTAGGGAATACTGCACGTTTTCCACCCTACAGTCGAAAGTTGCACAGATTGGACCACAAATAGCTGCCTAAATTAAACTGCATAGATCAACTGGACTACTAGCTTGAATTAGAGGAATGGCCCGGAAAGTAGTTATAATCACTAAGAATCCTCATAAATTGGAAATGGAGCAAGCCCCCTCCCCCCAAAAAAAGAAAGCCCCACATTAACAGGACATCAAAAATACCAGATGTCGGTTCAAAAAGAACAAAACTAAGGCTGTATGATTTTGTATCATATATGAGTAAACAAAGGAAGAAATAGAAATGAATAGAGCACATATAATGTCATACTTGGGTTCATACATTATGTGATGATGTGAATTTTTAAAATAAAAAGTACTTCTGCTTTAATTATGCTTAAGGAAATTGGTGGTCCAATTTAGGGAAACCAGATTCCTTAATTGGACCGATGTCGCAATTTTTCTGTTTTTTCTACTTTAAAATGTGCTTCTTAAAATGTTAATTGCAATATTTTGAAGATAAATAAGCTACAGTAAAATTCTATTATTTTTACTTTCTCGTATACGAAGTATACAAAGAGAAAGTATTGTAATCGTCAAAAAATTCGAACTCGAGATTTTGACGAATCTTCACGTTTTAGACCTCCCCGAGTTCGAAAAACACAATTTTGGAATTATGACTGTATGTCTGTGAACACGATAACTCGAAAACTATTAGAGCTACGGGGATGAAATTTGGTATGTGATCTTTACACATAATTTGTAGGTTCCTATCAAATGTTGGACAAAATCCGTCAAAGGGAAGTCTGTCTGTATGTCTGCCGTCATGTGAACACTATAACTCAAAAACTTGAATAGCTAGATTGATAATATTTGGTACACGGTTTTATCGTCATGAATGTAGGTCCATATAAAATTTTGGGCCAAATCCGTCAACGGTTTGACTGTCTGTCGGTCTGTATAATCGCATCTCCAACGGATCCGCTATCTCCATGAGCATGCGTACTGGTTTTATCTTACACCCAGCCCTTTGGTAATCACGCCGGCTTCTAATTCCACTTCCGCGTTGGACGACCTTCGGAAATCGTGGTATGACCGGTTTCGCTTATTTTTTTTCTCCACTGCGTTTGGGGTTCCTGTTCGTTTCACTGCTTTTTTACCTTTTTTGCCTTTTTTTTCTCTACATTGTTAGTAGTATACGAGAAAGTTTAGGGGAGATCACTCCCGCAGGTTTTTACTGAAATTACTTCTCTATCACTGTACACTAAAAAATGTATAGGTTATAAATACCCTGCATATATTACAGTCAAACCCCGTTCTAAAGAACCCTCAACGGACCGACTCAGAAGTTCGTTTTAACCGAGGTTCGCTGTATCCGTATTTGCCAAAAAAAAATGTCCAACATGCTAAGATACTACTTCTATAATAGACTTTTTAATAACATAATATTTTCATTAGTAATTAGAGACAAAGTATTAAATAATATTCCCAATAATAAACAAACTAAACATTTATAATTTTTTACTTATTTGCTAATCCCACTACATTGAAAAAAGATGTTATTTTTGGTTGAAAAGTTTTCGATTTTATATACAACTCGTCAATTTGTTTATCCACTATTTTAAACAGGTCCACAACATGTTCGTAGATGTTTTCTGTGGCAAAAAAAAAAAATTGTTCAAAACGTTTGTAGCTGCTTTTGCATCTGCAATTGAATGTCCTGGTTCGTCTTGTTCTTCATCCATATCTGTAGACGATTCTACAATAGAGTTGTTTTTCATTTACTAATGTCACGATATCTTCCTCATTCACTTTCCCAGCTGACCAGAAAGTCCCGCCCTCCCTGGTTGACACCAGGCCAGGTTTCCAACCGGGGGGAGGAGGGGAGATAGAAACTGTAAAGAGCCTTGCCTATTGTTCCTTTGTCCCACTTATGGGGTTAGCAGCGACTCTAACAAAAGTACAATTGGCGAGGAATGTGGTCTCTGGACCAGACTATTTCATGCAAAAGGGGTAACTCTTGTAGAAGATGGGTTGACTTGAGCACAATTAATAAAGAATGTCCCTTTGGGCAAGTAAAAGTTTGAAGTTTTAGAAATTTTCAGTTCGCTGTAACCGAGTCTCTAGCGTTTGCTGTTCGTTGTAAACGTATGAAAATACATTATTAACATAGGTAGTGAGTGGCCTCTGAGGAGAATTGCCATTTTGGTTCTTTTACAATTTTCTTCCATTTTGCTTTCATTCTAATTGTATTTTCGTTCTATTTTGCTTTTTTTGTGTTTTATTTTAAAGTTTTATTAATGCCTATTTTTTTATAATTTTTAACTTATTTTTCGAAGTTCTAATTTTGTTTTTCGTGTATTCTATCAGAAGCAGTTGCATATGCGCCTTTCTGTATAATGCAAAAGAATTTTAATTAATTCTTAATTCAAGTTCTTTTAATTTTTAATTTAATTTTCGTTATTTTATCAATTTTAACTGTTATTAACATAGGGCTTCAGTTGGGACCGTGTAAAAGGTTCGCTGTAACCGAGGTTTCGTTATATCACGGTTAGACTGTAGTTATATTTCTTTACATCAGAAGTGCACTATTGTAAGTAACAATTTTATCATTTTACACCAGAATCGGAAGGAGTTACAAAGGGCAATATATTGCAACGCGCTATTTATCTTTTGAGTTATCTTTTGTTCTTATCCACGTACACTTTGCCCTTCTGAAGATGCGATCGGAATAAAGCACATACGAAAAAAAAACATCAAAATCAGCAGAATTGGATAGGACTTGGGATAATTTACCTATGATAATGGCGGCTCGTGAGCTCAGAAACGAGGAGGCCAAATAGGCCAAATTTTTTAATTCCAAATCCAGTGGTGAAATTTCCTGCTTTTCAGACAAAGTAAATAACCAGCATATGTCATTTTCTATTAGTTTTACTAACAAAAATTAAAATGAAAGTTGATGTGACGATTCCTCTGAATAATAATAATAATAATAATCGGAGCTCCACATATACACTTCCCTCCTCGCCCACTTCACTCGATAACAAGCTTTCAAAAATGAATATCAAATAACTCATATACAGAAAATTTGTTTTTTAAGCTAAAACATATTAAAGACATTTTTTACTGAAATTTGAAAGTTTTAGAATAGTATTATTTGCTTGAATCTATCGTCGCAACACGAACCGAAACTCAAAAACAGCCACTGAGATTGCAACTTGTGTGAGACCATTTTAAACCAGTTGAAGAAAGTTATTTTTTCAACTACGAGAATTCATAAAGCGAAGTTGTGAGCGAGAAACGTCTATTAACCCCTTTGGGACGGTCGCTCGCTGAAGGAAACGTACCCACCGGCCGAAGCTTTTTCTCCCACTAAGCCTAACACGCATTAAAAGTGCGTTACATAATAATGCATAAAAAGTGTCCTTTACATAGAAACGAAACCATTTTTAAATATGCGGTAAACGATATCATATTCTAAATCATAAAAAAAGTTTAATTAAAATACTTGATTTTTAATAATAAAAAATAAAAATATAGTGTATTTCCCTATAATTGAAAGTACCTAAATAAACACTAGATTATTGACGCAAAATTCGAAAATATAGGAAAAAATAAATATTTACATTCAATATTATAAAATACTTCAAGAAAATTGTGATAATTAAGTCTTCAAAGCCTTCTGAAAATCTTCTATTTTAGTACTACTCCACTGACATGACGGAATTGGAATCGATATATTAGTACTATCTCTTCTAATTCAGAATTTGATGATTCATAACTATCTAAAGAACTCTAATAATTTATTGCTTTATCACTATCGTCGGAAAAATCCATAGATTTGTCATTTAAAAATTTACATATTTCCTCCTCGGAAAGTTAACGCGTTCTTTTAGCAATAACTGCAAAAATAAAAATGAGTTGAAGAGCTCTTTAATACAAGCTTCTATTTACACTCGCCAGCACGTGTTTCTGTTTATACTCTCAAAAATCAAATAATTCTAATAGAATGATTCACAGACACGTGGCCGACTACAATCTGACCTCGGAGAAAGATTTACTAATGTACGGGACCAATCTTTTGAAAGAAACATGGAATAAATAGTAACGCCGTCTGATAGAAAACATTTTGTTCCAAAAGCCAAACGCATATGTGCGGCTCTCGGCCCACAGCAGCACTTTCGCCGTAACGCAAGGATGCGGCGCTCGGCCCTGAGATGAGTCAAGTTGAAACGCACATATGCGGCGCTCGTCTCGAAGGGGCTAAACTGTCTCCAAAGTGTATATTGATCAATTAAGCACTTCTAAGTGAATTGCAATGATAACTGCACCAATAACTGTGCAATCTAGCCAATAGCTAATTTACGAAGGCTGCATCCAACGAGTGATCGATTACACATTTCGAAGTGGACTGCAATGATAACTATAATAATGTCAGTGTAGTTATACCAATAGTGATTAGAATTTACGAAGGCCGCAAACAACGAATGATCAGTTGAGAATGACGATAAATGGTCGTTGATAGAATTCTACAGATGACATTTGTGATTTTGCCTCGAGTTCAGCTCAACATGCTTAATGGTAACTAGCTAGAGAAAGTTTTTCAATAACGTTTAGGGTATCTCGAGATATTATTATCATTTTTTTATAATGATATGTAACTATATATTTTAACTTAATATGTCAACATAAATCTTTAATAAGAAAAATTGTTGAAAACGTTTTATGATTAACTAGAAGTCAGCAGAAAATTGCAAATATTTTTATATGTGTATATTATGGTAATTTCGTTATATCTCTGTCATGTCATACGCATCTGAAAATCAATTCTATTGTATATTTTTACCTGATGTGTTGATGAAGATAATTGGGTAGTCTATCTGTTGTAGTTGGCAGTAAACTTAGTTATTAAAAAATTGTTAATAAAAAACATTTTAATCCAGAAATCTAATCTTTTGTGTCTTTCAATAGTATCGCAAATGCAATGTACTTTTGTTTCAGCAATTTCCTCCATATAGGTTAAAATTCTTCTTAGTCTAGAAAAGGTAGGTGATTACTTAAGTGATAATTAAAATTGTATTTTTATTTGTATTCAATTTTTAACACCAATTCATCATTTCATAATTGTATATATGTAAACGCATCTTTCATAATGGTGCTGTAAATCAGGATTCCAGACAGCTAAAATATTAAAATTCAAATATTTTAAATTAATCTATATTTTACCATTTTTATATTAACCCATTTAATCATTTTAACAGCTATCATTTTGGATGTTTTTTCTTAAATATCTCAGAAACTATTAAAGTTAGGGAAAAAAATAAAAGCCTGCATTTGTTGGGAATTTTAAGATCATTAATTTGTTCCCTTGCATGTAATTTGAAAATTGAATAGTTTTCGGGATATTCAAGAAAAACTAAAAAAAGGGGGATGAAATCCAAGATGTCGGCAAACTTTGAGATCCATTGTCTGGGAAACTATTAAAGCTAGAAGAAAACTAAAAGCATGTATTTGTAGGGAACTCCACGCTCATTAATTTGTTAAATCAATTGTAATATGAAAACTGAATAGATTTCGAGATATTCAGGAAGAACTAAAAGGGGGGGATGAAATCCAAAATGGCGGCTCTAGCTCAACCTCTCAGGACCAGGGACTTTTAGTATGTTCATCAGAAGCCCCTCACGAACATGTGTACCAATTTTCAAAACTATATGATTTAATGTTTTTTTCAAACCTTTCGTTGACTGAACTAAGATACTATCTTTGAAGTAGAGGCCCTCCAGAGTCCCGAAGTACGAGGGACCGTCTCTAGCGCCTGTGCAAAAAAAATCTCTACATTCCGCACAGGCGCCTTTAGTTTGGTTAACCGGGATGACGGTATTACAACTCAAAAAAATATATTTTAATGAAACAATAAGTTTAATAAATAATTTCCTCCAGGCATCATTTCGCGGTTTATGGGTTTTACCCATAAACTCTTGGCTGGAAATTGAGTAAGTCTGATGTCTTACGTGCCATGAAAGGCTGGCACAACTTTTGTACTAAAGGTTTTTTGATAGGTGCCACCTCTCAGAAGTTTTGCTGTTCTTATTTCGTCATAAAATATTTCATAATCGTATCCCGCTATAAAATCTAAGATGACGGCAAAGTCCGAGACCCATTATCTCAGAAACTATTAAGGCTGGAAGAAAAATTCGCGACCCCTTACTTACCTTTCTGAAAGCGAACATCTAGTGCCAATATCTCTGTTGTCATTCTTACAGGACATCAAAGAAGGTGGCGTACACCGGATATTGACGCTATAGACCATAAAAGTCTAAATCGAAAAATAAAATATCGGCAAAATTTACAAAAGGACTTGCGGAACAGATTTAGAAACGAATGACTGGGTCTTCTAGTACAGGGTTTCCCAACCTTTTTTACCTCGCGTACCCCTTCATTAATCTTTATATTTTCGCGTACCCCCTACAGTCATATCCCCTCCCCAACCAACCATCCGTCTGTGCAAAGAAGTTTTATCAGTAATGTTAAGGGCTTAGATAAGCTTAAGAGTCAAATGACTCGAATTAATAACATTTGCAGGACTTATTTTTGATTTTGTATTTTATTGCATTTTTACAATAGTGTTAGTTCAACGCCAAAGAAAGCGAAATGCGTATTGACGTAATTTCGCGTTAATTTATAAGGATGGATAAAAATTACCCTCTGTATAATCAACTTTTCAAGTGGTATAGTTATTAAATAGCAAGCATTAACTTGGGGGGAAAATTCTATAACTCTTTTAATTTTTTATGCTTTATTTTCGCCATTACCAATTTTGATTTCGCGTACCCCCAACTACGACTTCCTCTAGGGGTACGCGTACCACAGGTTGGGAACCTCTGTTCTAGTACAAACAACAAAATGTAGAGATACGTGTAAACTTATGGTTGGAGATATTATGATAGTTGGCGCTGACAATTGCAAAATAATCGATTGGCCCCTGGGACGAGTAACAAACATTATTGCTGGGAAGGATGGAATTGTTCGACTTATTAAAATACAAACATCTCAAATAAAAATAAATCATACTGTTAGTATGGATTCAAGTGGTCCTACGTGTACAGTTTTGTTTGGATTTATAAATATTTATCAAAAATTATATTGAAAAACATTTTTCTTTATAATTACATTATATGGATTCAATAAATTTATAACAAGACATGGATTCGTAATGCACGATTTCAATTTAAATGACGTTTTCGAGAAATAAATATAATGTCTAAGTATAGGCAAAATGTGCGGATTAAATGCTTCCATAACTCTTGTTATTTTAAGTTGATGGTTTATTTCTCGGTGATGAATGTAACTTTTTCAGGTAAGATGTAAGTTAACGCCCCCACAATAAAAGTTAAATTATATGTTCATATGGAATTGAGTTGCTGATTTCTTTAATTGAGAATGACTAGCCACAACTCAAAAGTAAATTCATGTTAATTATGAACAATATTAATTTTAATTTTCTGAAAATAATTGAAGTGTCTGTTTCATATTTTTGACTTCTTATTCATCTTTTATAACAACAATTACAATTAATAAAACGTCTAGGTTTTTTTATTCCCTTCCCCCATCTCCGTTCTCAAAAAGGGAGAAGCAAAAATTATTAAACCTAACAACACTGCAAAGTCAGAACTCTTCGTATCACCAGACGCACTTTTTTTTTGTCTTTTTGTCTGCGAATATTCAGATAGAACGGAACAAAGTAATCAGAAAGGGAAACTATCCAAGGTCATTATTTGGTTATCAAACTAGAGAATCAGTAGAGTAGAGGTCTCCCATCGCGTCAATCAGAGGGTTATCAAAGTACGAAACGAAAGAAAACGGGATAAAGAGTTAACTTCGTGTTTGTTTCGGCTTTCGTCTTGATTCTGCACAAGTTCACGCTGTCTGAAGAGAGTTGCCATGAATAACAACAAGAAGGAATACACGTTTCTTTGGTTCATAGAAAATTACAGTTACTGCTGGCACAAGAATGGAGAAAAATTGGTCAGTCCAGTGTTCACTGCCAAAGAGATGCAAAGAACAGCTTGGACTCTATGGTTGTTTCCAAGAGGAAAAAATGATAAAAACAACGGTACGACTTCCATTTACCTGAACAGAAACGAAGATGATGGACCGGGTGTGTTTACCGTAAACTACCATCTATCGATTGTTGCAGAGGATGGATCAACTGCTTTCTCCAGAAAATGTGCATCCAATTTCTTAAAGAAGGAACATTGGGGATGGCCGTGCTTGGAGATGGATGAGATGCTTTCGCGAAGAAAGGCTGAATATTTGCCCAAAGATATTTTGACTGTGTGCTGTAAGTTATCGAATGGCAAAGAAAATGCAGACAAGGTCGCACCAATTTACGTCCGAACTCGCATCGGAATCGAATACATTTCTTTTCATCATACAGTAGAAGGTTTCAGCGCACTCGAACCAAATCAGAAGAAGACTTATCTGATCCATTCACCTTCACAAATGGGACGTGTTAGATCATGTATGTATGTATCTGATGGCTCGTGCTGTGAGGAAAAGCTGATGGTCGAAATCACGCCATCCGGAAGTGGTCAAATCCTCGCCAAATGTGAACTTTATTTGCTAGAGGCGTCTGGGAAAAAAACGAAATGCGCAGAGGCAGATAATCGATTTGATGCTAAGAGAAAAGAGATTGGAAAATTGCCGCTGTCTCTCACAAAGGATGAAATAATGAACAAAAAAAGTGAATACTTGCCAGATGATAAACTTTCTTTGCTTTGCGAATGCACTTTTTCGACAGGAATTGAATTTCAGAGAATTGAAGGAATTCAAAATGAAATAACGACAACGGTCGGAAAACTAGCGAGTGATAATCCGCATATCAAATACGCCAATATCTCCCAAAAAAAGCTGGCAGTGTGTCCTAGTGTAGCAGATGACCTTAAAGACATTTACAACAGCAAGTTCCTTACTGATGTGGAGCTCAAAACTAAAACTAACTCCTTTCCTGCTCATAAGAATGTGTTGTGTGCTAGGTCCCCCGTCTTCAAAGTCATGATGAGCAATGACATGAAAGAGAAAAACTCCGACTTTATCCAAGTGGATGATTTGGAAGATGGAACTGCGCAACAACTCTTGCTGTTCTTGTACTCCGACAAGCTCGAAGATTTACAGTGGGAAACTGCGACTAAATTGTACTACGCGGCGGATAAATACCAAATCGAGAAACTCAGGCTCATATGTTCGTCTTTTTTGATAGACAACCTAACTACATCTACAGCTACCGAACTTTTACTTCTAGCCGATACCCACAGCGACTCCGATCTCAGAAAGTTTGTGGAAGATTTCATTTTGGACCACGACGAACAAGTTTTCGGTTCAGAAAAATGGGAAAGTTTAGTGGAAGTAAATCCTCAGTTAGCTCTCAAGACAATGTGCTTGAAGTACAAGACAAAAGAAGTAGGTAAATAATATGAAATTTTTGGAGATTTTGATTTAATTATTATTTGAAAGTAAATTTGGTTGTAAAACATGTTTTTCAATTCTAGTACAATTTCCGTCTAGTACAATTTCGTTTTGTAATTAATTTATGCTTGTAATTTTTTGAACAGTTATGCATTGTTACTAAGCATGGTTTCCGATTTGCATTTTTCTGTTGTTTTAATCCTTTTAGTATGATTTTTTCTTAATCATTTATGCTTGTGATTTGTTGCACAGTGATGTTTTATTGCAAAGCTTGGTTTCCAGATTGCCGTTTTTTAATCCACCTAGCACGATCTTTTTAGAATTAATTCATGTTTGTGATTTTTAATTTTAAAAAATTATACACTTATTTAGAAAAATTACAAAATAAATCCTTATTTTAAAGCATATATTGTGTTAAGCCCCAAACAATATTATTTTATTGAGGCACATTCGTCTCGGTAGTATTTTTAACCAAATTATTGCTTTCAAAAATCTAAATGTTAGAACATTAAATATGCACAAAACTCTGGGGCACAGAATATTAAAATAAATTTAGTTTGAGAAATAATTATTAATATACAGATGGAATATAAATGTCTTGTATTATCAAAGGGGTTAATTACTACAATGGAACATGGCTATTTTGAAGTTTTTGAAACCACAATAAAATTTCGATTTGTCCAGATATTCGAATTGAGAAAAACTGGATCTCTAAAAAAGAGTGCAGTAAGAGAAAACGACAATTTTGAAATTAAAACCGGAAGTGAAAAGTGACTTTCAACTGTTTTAATAAATGATACAAAATTAATAAATTTAAGTATTTTTAATAACTAATGTAAGCAATTTTAATAAACAAACATCATACAGCGTTTTTAACAGAGCAATTGTTAAATTTACTCGTAATTTGATAAAAGTTTTTTTTCCTTCTAAAAAAGTGAGCAATTATTTACTGATTTTTTTTTATTGAATACATTATACAGCAGTAAATCCTCCAGTGAACTAAGGGCTTGAAAAATTATTCACTGGGGACACAACGTACGGACTTACTTGACTAACAGAAACGTAAAAATAACAACAATATTATAGTTTTTACTTTCTCGTATACTAAGTATGCAAAGAGAAAGTATTGTAATCGTCAAAAAATTCGAACTCGAGATTTTGACGAATCTCCACGTTTTAGACCTCCTTGAGTCAGAAAAACACAATTTTGGAATTATGTCTGCCTGTGCGTCTGTGAACACGATAACTCGAAAACTATTAGAGATAAAGGAATGAAATTTGGTATGTGATCTTTACACATAATTTGTAGATTTCTATCAATTTTTGGACAAATTCCGTCAACGGGAAGTCTGTCAATCTGTACGTCCGCGGTCATGCGAACACTATAACTCAAAAACTTGAATAGCTAGATGGATAAAATTTTTTACACAGTTTTATCGTCATGAATGTAGGTCCGTATAAAATTTTGGGCCAAATCCGTCAAAGGGTTGACTGTCTGTCGGTCTGTATAATCGCATACTTGTTCTGTTTTGAAACTAACTCCCTGCGCATACCTACTGGTGGCAATGCCTGTGCAAAGAAGGGACGCTCCGAAAACTTGGCAGTTTGCCAAAAACCAATTCTGGCGCGATTTTGTAAGGAAGCAAACATTTAGGGTGTCTTGCCAGGTCCTGTTGCGCAAAAGACTGCGCAGGGGATTTGAATTTGTTTTGATCCTTCAAACCACGCGTGGTTCCAACTTTGGTTTACTTGCGACGGAAGTTTATTTGACGTCTTTTATTATTCTAGTTTTCTCTACATGTGTTAGGAGTATACGAGAAAGTTTAGGGGAGACCACTCCCGCTGGTTTGTTTTGGTAAATAAAGACAGTTCCGAACTAAAAACGATTTTTACAATTTTTTGTGTTGACTTCGAATTAACTGAAATAAATCCCAATTATAGACGATATTTTAACTTTATGTTAAAAGAAAACTCAAGAGACTAGAGGAGACATTCGAATTACCAGCGAAAAAATTTGAAATAAAAAAAGAACGAATCATCCATATGCCACTGTATAGCATTCATGAATTTGCATTATTTGTTACTTGAGAGACAATGATATTATATCTTACACCGTTTAAAATATTTTTTAACATTACATAACAAACTTATCTTTATGTAAACTAAAAAATATTTTAGATTTGTAATTTCTTCTCATCTTCATAAATAAGAATATGACCTCTGTTCTTGTATTAGAATCTTAGTGAAATTAAGAATTAAGATTCTAAGAATTAGCCGAATCCACTGTATAACATTCATATATTTCAAAGATCTGTTATTTGGAACATGTTTTATTAATATTTGAAACAACGTTTAAAATACTGTATCCAATACATAATTAACTTTTCCTAATGCAAATAATATTATAAATTTATTTTTCTTTCCATTCTTAATAAATATTTATTCATTTTTCTATTATTTTATTATGAATCTAAAGATTTTGATTCATTCCTCATAGCAAAATCATTTTCATACTTTATATTAAATATAAATTCTGAATATGAAGTTAAAGTTCAATTATGAAAATGATTGTTTTAACGGTAAATTTTAAAGTATTGCTTATAGTGTTGCTTTTAAATATTTCAGTATTAAGTATTTTCTATAAATATATACAAGAATAGTGACATTTAAATATTGTTTGTCCTTATGAATACAGGTGTAAAAATTTCAGTTGTTAATCCAAAATCTATGTAAAATAAAGAACTGTGCAGAAATATTTGTTACGTCTTTTATTTTTGTAAATTTAATTATAAATAATCCAGTTGTGTTTATTTTCTAATTCAGAGAAAATTTTGTATTGAAATGGTTCATTTTTTATAACCATGTTGACTTTTATTGGATTTTAAATTATTTAAATGCATGAATGAGTTAGTGGAGCTGAAAACGTAAAGAAAATTTTAGCTTTTCACTTTTTATTGAATTTTATTGATGTGTTATTTGTCGATTCGTCTCATTTTGTTGTTTGAAATTTTAAATTTATATAGTGTATCTCCCAATATTTTATACACACTTTGTGAACAACTATTACATACACAATTAATAATATACTTTAAAGTTTCGCGACTCTAATTGAACCAACATATTTATGTCTAGAAAATTAGTGGCTGGCCCACGAGAGTAACATCACTCTCCTGCAATTACATTGATAACTTAACTTTTTAAAACCATTTCAAAACCTTCGCCAAATGCACGCCAAGTGCACGGCAGTTTCATTTCCGTGTTAAACCTTGGCTCATTAATATCTCTGTCAGATTGGTCTCAAGGCGCATGTGGCCCAGCGAAACACAGTCGAAATTTTTAAAATGATGCAAAACAAAAAACAAAAAAAAAAAACATTTGAAAGTAAAAACAGTTTTCCAGATAAATGTGAAGAGATGTAAACTAATATTTACAAAAATTGCAGAAGAACATTTCTTTTTCTTTTTTGTTTGGTTGTTTCTAGCGATTTTGTTGATATTTCCAGTAAATTTATAGTTATTGTGTAGCAACGGATTCGGAAACCTTCTGCGCTTTTACGCATGCGCCGGGCGGAGTTATTTTCATCAAAATGGGGGGAAGGTGAAGAATGGAAGGGTGATGTTTACATTTTACTGAGCGTGATCTAACAAAGAACTCCGGAAATGCGCTCATATGACTCATTGCCTGACACCCCTTTCCGGTGTAAAATCGTCCAAAAGTGATAGTCTCGGAATCCGTTGCTGAACAGTACAGTACTCTTTTTTAGAAACTGCAAATTTGGAGTTCGCCGCCTTCTATCAAAGACTGCCAATTGAACTTTGTCACTTAAAAACTGCTTGTATGGAAAAGAAATTAAAATCCATAATAAAAAGAAGCGGGAGTGATCTCCCCTAAACCTTCTCGTATACTCCCTAACGCATGTAGAGAAAAATATAATCTAAAAAGGCACTAAAACGAACAAGCGTCCCTAACGCAGTGGAGAAAAAAATGAATGAAACGTCAAGGTCTTCAGCGAAAGAGCGTGGGTACAATTTGGCAGTGACCCAAGATCAGTCGGGGCTTTTTTTTGCGTCGTAGAATATTGAAGACACCGAAAATGCAAATTGAATTCCTTTTCCTTCAACCGATTGACACAAAAAAATTGGACTTAAATCTACAATTAAGGTTAGAAGGCTACATGCAAAATTTTATTCATCTAAGTAATTTTGTTAAGAAGTAATTGCGATGAAAAGTATGCGATTATACAAACCGACAGACAGCCAACCCTTTGACGGATTTGACCCAAAATTTTATACGTACCTACATTCCTGATGATATGACTGTGTACCACATTTTATCTATCTAGCTATTCAGGTTTTTGAATTATGGTGTTCACATGAACGCGGACACACAGACAGACTTCCCGTAGACGGATTTTGTCCAAAATTTGATAGAAACCTACAAATTAAAATCGACAAAAAAAATATATATGTTTTGGGAAGTTTGGAAGGGGA
Organism: Araneus ventricosus; assembly: GCA_013235015.1. Taxonomy (NCBI): domain Eukaryota; kingdom Metazoa; phylum Arthropoda; class Arachnida; order Araneae; family Araneidae; genus Araneus; species Araneus ventricosus. The sequence continues at coordinate 468 of BGPR01018900.1, read as the reverse complement.
AAGGGGGGGGGGCGAAACTGGCATTGCCTAAGGGCCCCCACGGAGCTTAATCCGGCCCTGGTAAAATGTAAAAAATAATTTCTACTGTTTTAGTACGCTAATAAATGTGTGTTTTTAAGAATTGTTTTTATTAAATTTATTTAACTTGACTTGTGACATGTTTGTAAAGATTGAATTTCGTAATCGACTTATCACTCACTTCTTGATGGGCTAGGGTTAATAATACGCTTAATTTTAAAAATAAAATTTTTATTGAATAGTATTTTAGTCAATAAAAATTTCCTTGTTCAGCATCTGTATTCATAAATAAATTTAATACAAGTGGTTTTCAAAAACACATTTTAATAAGTCTGCTAAAAATTAGATTTTTTAATTTTAATTCTTTTCTACTTTTTACTTTCTCGTATACGAAGTATACAAAGAGAAAGTACTGTAATCGTCAAAAAATTCGAACTCGAGATTTTGACG
>BGPR01018899.1:11528-30142 GCA_013235015.1 Araneus ventricosus | reverse complement strand
ACGATTTTGGAAATAATTTCTTGACCGGTTTTTTCTGGAATTTTCGGCCAATTTTTGAAGTATTGGATTGAACTTTTGCTGTCCGTCAAAATATAGGTGTCGCAAGTTTCAAAACGAAGGGCGAAATCCGAGGCCTCTCTGATTATCTTTTTAGATCGTTGCTCAAGTTTTGATTAGGATTCATAATTAAATATCGGCGTTTAAAACTAGTCCTAACCACTGGACCGATTTCGTAAATTTCACGCGAAAGCTTATGACCCCTAGATACGTAATCAATGGTCGCCTGTCCCCTACTAGCCTCAAATTCTGAGAGATATGATAAAATATAACTTCGATAGAGACCTCCAGCCTCAACAGTTGGAGTGATTTCGGCAGTTTATTTCGCCAACTTGGAAATATAGTTACGGACGAACAGCTTGGCACTGAAGGTGGTTAGTAGTTCATAAACATGAAAGTTGTATTAAGAAGCGATGTATAACAGTAGAGCCTCGGGAATTCGAACTAATTGAGGTGACCTTTGTTTGTTTTCCGGGAAATTAGGGAAAGTGCTTTTGATGTGCCAAATGCAGTAGAGCATTGACTCTGGGTTCTCTGTGAAGGCATACGGAAAGAGCACGCGGCAATTGCATGACGCAGTGGCAAACAAGTTGAGGGTGAAAGAATATATCTGAGTTTCTTTCTATTAATTAAGGCGCTGTATTTATTCTTAAAGACCAATTCCATCATTTTTCAGTTAAAATTGTTCAGAAAATTAAAAAAAATAAAAGATGTTCGCATTATCCGAAATTTCGAATTTCTGGGGTTCGGATTCCAGGGGCTCTACTGTGTCACGAAATTAAATGCGAGTTCAGCAATATCTTCATACAAATTTAAAAAAACTTGGGTTAAAAAAGAAAAAGTATAAATAAGAAATAGAAGATTTAAACAATAACGATAACAATACACCTTTTTGCGCGCTTAACGCAGCAGCATTAAGTGATTGCATCAACAAAAAATTAAAGCGATTAATATTTAAAACGCATAAAATAGAATTTAGAAAGCGATAGAAAAATATTCAAAATGGAATGAATGAATAAAAACCTGAATGACGAACTTTTTCAAAGCCCACTCGCCGTATAAGTTCTAAAATGGACAAAATTTTCTGTCAAGGGTGAGATTATAAATCAAAAGTATACCCTTTTGTGGCCTGAATTTTGTCCAACCGTAATATAAGAAACATTTCCCTTTGGAAAAATCAGGAGGCAAATAAAATCCTTAATGAAAATCCAAAAGATACAAGAGTGTGTAAAATAATTTACCCCCTCTGCCAAAATTATAATGAAGACAAGAGACGCCAGACATACAAGGACAAGGACTATGGCGAGTGGGCTTTCAAAAAGTTCATCATTCAGGTTCTCATTCATTCCTTCCATTTTGAATATTTTTCTATTGCTTTCTAAATTCTATTTTATGCGTTTTAAATATTAATCGTTTAAATTTTTTGTTGATGCAATCGCTTGATGCTGATGCGTTGAGCGCGCAAAAAGTTGTGTTATCGTTATTGTTTAAATCTTCTGTTTCTTATTTATACTTTTTCCTTTTTAACTATTTGTTTTCTATTATTTGTATCTGTATTTTATTAGAAATAGCCGCATTTGCGCCATTCTTTATAATACAAAGGGTACTTACGTATTAACGCCCCCGAGGCTACAGATTGGCGGTAATGCGCCAATAAAGAGCAATCTTGTTTAAAAAAACCGCCAAATTGGCGTTAATGCGTAAGTACAAAAACCGCCAAATTGGCGGCACTTAAACACCGCCAAATCTGTAGCTGCGGTGGCGTTGGCGGCACTTAAAAACCGCCAAATTGGCGTTAATATGTAAGTACAAAAACCGCCAAATTGGCGTTGATACGTAAGTACAAAAACCGCCGAATTTGGCGGCACTTAAAAACCGCCAAATCTGTAGCCTCGGTGGCGTTAAGTTTAAATTAATTTTTGACTAATTAATTTAATTTATATTTAATATCTTTATTAAATTTTGTTAATTATAACTGTTAAAAACTTGGGGGGTCCCTTTCATACCCGCACTCAGAATGGAGCTAATTTACACTCGCCCGATACACGCCAAACGCTCCCTACCAACTGAATATTGGAGTTCATTAAGTCTCTCGCAGGAAGATGAAGGACGCGAAATCACGAGCAGTTAGGTGACAGTAGGCACTTAGGTTTGTGACCGGAATGGACTCCAATCACATCGAGACGCCTTCAGCTCTTCAGTGGAGAATAGTTTTCAAACGACATCGAAATAAGCGTCGTGTCAAATTTTTGGTCGACAATTTCTTTTACGTCCAAAGCAAACAAACACCAGACAATATGGAAATCCAGCCTTCTATTAACTCTCTGATCCCGGCTAGAGTGAGAATTCCGGTACCTCAAAAACTGAAGTAAATTTTAGTTCACAGAATGAAATCCTTCCTTTCTTTACAGAAATTCGAGGAGGAAGACACCAAAGTGTGGGCGATCAATTGTCAACAAAGAAAGGAACCACTTTTCTCCCGTAAAATTCACTCGGGTGCCCGAAACCGCCCGATTCCGGCATCTGTCGAATGGGGCTGTTTGAGGCGGGATAGGGCTCATGGGGTTAAAGGTTTGAAAAACCTCCCCGTTAGGAAATAAGATGTTATCTTGACAAGACTTAGAATAGAACGTACATGTTTAACTCAACGCCATCTTTTACGCTCAGACCCGGTATCTATATGCAATAGATAGAATTGCATTTTAAGTATCAAACATATTTTATGTGAATGCCTCTGTTCTAGCTCTTTCCGTTGTTGAATTGCCATGATCGCGTACACAAAAACAGGAGACTGGCATTTTTGGGCGATTTTACTTCGGAAAGGGGTGACCGGCAATGAGTAAGATGCGAGCTTCCCCAGAGTCCTTTGTTAGGTCGTGACCTTCGTCCGATTAAGCGTATTTTTTTTAGTTAGTCTTTACAGTGAAATTAATAAATGAAAATAAAATATTTATATATAATGCTAAACAAAATGTGAACGTCTTCCCCTCCATTTTTCACTTCACCCCTATTCTGGTGAAATCAACTCGGCTTGGCGCATGCGCAAAAGCGCAGAACGTTTTCGTATCTGAGAATGATCAGTGCTTATACGCTGGGCTTCACTTGAAGGTATGCCATTTGTCCTAGGCCCGTTTTTTCCCCATCCATTTTAATCGAAAAATTACGCACGTCATTCACGTAGGCTCCAAAGTGTGCTACCGTAGCTCTCTTCCTTCCCCCACTCGGCGGATTTCCGATTTTCTAGCCTCGTCGCGAGGTCCCAATCTAGGCAGATCCTTTGATATGCCGCAAGCCTCGCATCGGGGTCTCTAATTGGAATCGGCTCATGAAGATTTTGAGTTAGTTTGATTTACATCGTTTTAAATCATTTGTTCCAAATTTCATAGGTTTTCGTCCTTGACGATTGCTTTTCATTCCCGTGTTCCAAAAATTCCATTTTGGAAGAGATATGAATGGCCTGCTATAGACGAACAGACAGGTATAGACACAATTTCAAAAATGTGTTTTTCAGCTTCAGAGAGGTCTAAACGTGGAGATTCGTCGAAATCTTGAGGTCGAATTTTTCCCAAATCCAATATTTTACAGCTAGGCAGTAAAAAGAATTTATCGGTGAGAAATCGAATAAATAGTTTCTCCGGTATTGCTCACGATGTAATCTTCAAAATTTCATACATTTAATTTGGAAAAATTTTCCCAAATCTTCAAAACTTCCGAGATTTTTAAACTTATCAAAATATTTTAACCAAATAACACTGCGCTCTGAAAAAAAAATCGAGCCCTGGTACCATTCCTTCTGATTCTTACATAGAAAATAAGTGAAAAAAATACGACAGCAAACCAGAAAAACCGGTCATTTTTATTGATTTTTTTTTAAATTTAAGGGGACAAATCCCCACCCAAATCTCCCCCTTGCTGCAAATGTTCATATTTTAGAACACTTTTCATCTCTGTAGCCCCTCAGAAGACATTTAATGGTTAAAATAATGCTTCTCCCCCTCCAAATCAAATGCATGGGCATAAAATTACCAAACAGTGATAAAAAATAGGGGGGCGCCGCGAGAAAACGGTGGGTGATGGGGCAAAATTGGGGTCATATTCAGATTCAGGGGGTCATTTTACATAAGAATTTGCAGAATGGTGTCGGGGCCGATTTTCATGCAGAGCAGTGTAATTCATTGATTTAATAAAATGAACAATTTTAAGTAAAAAGAAACTATTTTATAAAATTAATGGGATGCATACTCATTCTGTTAGAGTCCAGTCTCTAATTCAAGTTATTTTAACACAATTTCTCTATAAAATCGAATATATAAAAATCAAATGCGGTCGAAACTGACAATGATTACTACTAGGGATGTAATGAATATTCGGTACTCGACTCTTTTGCCGAATACTAAACAAATATTCGGCCGAATAATTTCAGAATTATAATTTAAAAAAAATATGTTTTTATATATATTTAACAAAGAATATTGCGCAGAATTGGATTTTAGTACATTTATTATCAAAAAAGCCTTCTAAAATATTCTCAATTTCAAGTAAATTTGGTTCATTTAATAATGTTACATATCATTTATCATTGTAAAGCCTGAAATTATGTTGGAAGAACAATAAATTACCAGCATTTTCAGGAAAAAATAGGTTCCGTTTGGTTTCTTATATATTACCAGATACAGAAAATAATGTTCACTATATATTGTGCTTGCGGGAGCTGAAATATATTTTCTTGCTTAATTTGCAAATCTTGGACAAACTTGTGCATTTTCCCCCACAAATTAAGTGGGCACTCCTACAAGTTCTTTAATAAAATAGCAATTTATTCTTGTTTCTGTGAAGCTTATTATCGGAATGGAGATATTTTAAAATGCACCAAGATATTAAAATTTTTTATTGCATAAGTAATAAATAATGAATTTTATCATTCTTTAATTTTTTGTTTAAAATTTGAGAAATATTTTATTTACAATCAAAAGTGAAATGTTTTTAAAGTTTTATATTCGGTATTCGGCCAAATAACTATTCGTTGCATCCTTAATCACTACATTTATTCTTCTTTATCTGTGAAAGAAATGTTTGATGTTTTGCAATGACCATAACCTAAAATATTGCAAAATATCAAGCGCATTACTTCGAGAGACTATATGCATACTTTCTAAGACTTAAAAATGTATTGGATTTGTTCCGAAATAAAAGAAATCTTGTTGCATTCGTTGAAGTAGTATCCTATATAAGAAAGGTATAATTTTTCAATAAAAATGGAATTTATGGTAACTACTTGACATCTGTTTCTGTCTGAAGGCGAATTTTATTGTGGCTTGCGATAGCATCTCTTGCATAGTCTATATAATTGAAAATAAACCATGGTTGTCTAGGAGAATAATTTCTTCAGCATTCTTGCGTAAGAATCGGCAAATCGCGGGAACGGAAAAGCATTTTTTACTTTCTCGTATACGAAGTATACAAAGAGAAAGTATTGTAATCGTCAAAAAATTCGAACTCGATATTCTGACGAATCTCCACGTTTTAGACCTCCCTGATTCCGAAAAACACAATTTTGGAATTATGTCTGTCTGTCTGTGAACACGATGACTCGAAAACTATTAGAGCTACGGGGATGAAATTTGGTATGTGGTCTTTAAACATAATTTGTAGGTCTCTATCAAATTTTGGACAAAATCCGTCTACGGGAAGTCTGTTTGTATGACCGCGGTCATGTGAACACTATAACTCAAAAACTTGAATAGCTAGGTGGATAACATTTGATACACAGTTTTATCGTCATGAATGTAGGACCGTATAAAATTTTGGGCCAAATCCGTCAACGGGTTGACTGTCTGCCGGTCTGTATAATCGCACACTTGTATCTCATAAGCCCTTTGGCTTAGAAAAATAAAACTTCATATCGCGGATGCTAACATTAATTATAGATCTGTGCCCAATTTTCATCTCAATCGGTTAAAAACAAGTGTTCTAATTGCATATTTAGTTCAAAATACGCGTTTCCTACCATTCAAGGCAAGGAAAGTATAATACATATTTCTAATTACTACATAGCAGTTCTGTGAACAGTAAACCTCGTGTCCAAGAAAAAAAAATAGATCTGCTTTTCATCGCAAGTTTTAAATAGTTCCGAAATATATCCATACGGCATGGAGAATATATTATTATTATATTCTCCATAAGAGAATTTTTTACAGCCCTTATTTCACTCGAGAACTTTTCTGCTGTACAATGTCAATCAAAAGTGCAATAAAAAATTTCCCACATTTTAAAAAACTTTGAAGATGATATTTGAGAATTGCACTATTTATTTTGATGTTTTACTGTACAATTTGTTCTATCAAAATTCTGTATCGACTTCTTTATTAAAATTACTCGTTTTTAAAAATTATTAAACTGTTTTTAATTATAATTATCATCGCCTCATTTATTAATTTTGTATTATTTATTAAAACTGTTAGATATAAAAAATAAATATTTACTGCTAGTTTTTGTTTAAAAATTACCATTTTATTTTGCTGTACTAATTCTTAGATCCAGTTTATTTTTAATACGAATTTTTGGATAAATAATATTTTTGTTGTGAACCCGTGAGCGTACATGAAAACGAAGCACTTAAAGCTAATAATTACCAATTTTTAACATCCTTCTCTGAAAAAATCCATTGTAAATTTGGTTATAATACGTACAAGGGGAAAGAAATATTCATATTTAGCTTTTGAAATCTTTACGGCGCAAATAGGAAGAAAAATTACATAACCAAATAATTTTTAAAATAATCTTACGCAAGATCTGACAGTCAATTATGCTGTTACCTAAAACAAAATCTTCCAATTGGTATTTGAAATAGCACGGAAGATGCTTGTTTGCTGTCAAAATGACCTCGGTTCGAATCCAGGTCAGAACAAAAGAAGTTAACGCTTCTTCTCCTGCACGTTTGTGCAGGAGAGTTTTGGTTCCAATCCAAAAAACATCTCATTACAACTGGAAAAAGTGAGTTGTTTTTCACGCGTTCTTTGTCAACATGCTCTACTGTGTTCTCTGGATTCTAATTAATAAAGGACTCTGCAAAAATCAGCATTTCTCGGCTTGCGGAAAGCACAGCTCAAAGATTGTGAGATTATTTACGCATATTGCAAAATACAGTTAAGATCAGTGTTTAAATTTGTTTAAATTTTAAACTGCACAAATTTGAAAATAAGTTTAATCTCTTATCAGATGAGGATCGTATGTATAATAGAACCTTAAAATATTATAATAAAATACTACATGCAATTTCAAATTAAATGTTACTTTATTCATAATACTAATTATAGGAATGGATTAGAAATTGAAAAATATGGTAAAATATTTAGGAAAGTTGAATGATAAAGTAATATGATATCTATTTATGATTGCAAATAAAAGCGAAAATTCATAGACAGTTAGTAGTACGTTATTACAAATTCATACTACTGAATAGATTTTCTTCAACTTTTTCTCATAAATGCTAATAAGCATAACGAAAATTTCAGTGAAGGTTCCGTGAATATTAATTAAATAGTTAATTTTTTATTAGTAAAGACAATGTTCCCAAACATAAAGATTATTCTTAAAGAACGTTTTATCTTCAGTGTTGCCATTTTTATTGAATGGAAATATTATACATAACTGAAATCATTTTATTTATTTGCCTCTGCGTTGCCAATCCCATTTTTTAACTAATTTTTTTATCATTCTTGACAAATTAATAACAACTTAAGGTAAAAATTAGTTTTAGATGGTTTTCTAAAAACCGTTTAGGAGTCTAGTTTTTCGAGAAGCTACGGAATTTAAAAATCAATAGTGCAGCTGATATTCTCATTTGTATTAAAATTAAAGTTGCAGACGATAAGAGGATTTTGTGTAATATAATGTATATGAAAGTAACACTAAGTATATCAGCTAGAGTTATCCTAAACATCGATAACATTTATTTCATCGTTTGCTGGTTGAATTACTGACAGGAAAACCGGCCATATTGTTTTAATTTTCCATAGTTTGGAATCAAGATCCAAGAGCTCAAAATAGAGATTTAAGTGCCATGTGCATCTTCAAGTATATGATTTTATGCTTTTTCTTTTAACTGTTTATTACGACGTGGTAATGTTCTTTCGACTAAATACCTAAGTTAAGGTATATAGTCGAAAGAAGCAGTACGCGCACGGCGTTGCCCGTGGAATCAGGACTCGGAATTGAGGAATCAAAATGAAGGGGGAAAAAAAAAAAAAAAACCCCCCACAATGGCATGAAAAAGTTCTGAAAACAAAACAAAAGATACACATTATTGATTTTCCCGCTTATTTTTCTTCGCGATAATGACATTTCAACTGTAGAAAATACAGAGTACGTTAATCCGAAATAATATCAAAAAATTGCAACGTGAAAATGATTATTATAAAGCAGATAAAATATGCGAGACATAAACACGTTAAGACACTGCCGAAAATAATAATCGAAGTCATTCAGTTGAAGGTTATGACGTCACCTGCGCTCTGCACCGTCAGCCAATGAAATTTCCTACAACGTTCCGGAAAAGTGTCGCGTGAGGGAGTTCGGTAGATAAAAATATCTTTCAACTGACCAGAAAAAAATTAATTGAAAAAAAACCCCGGGAAAAAATATTTTAACCGTTCTTGTTTTAAATACGATAGAACCGTTCCAGTTATAAGCTGAAACAAAAATGAAAATAATAGTGTTATTAGTATGTTGGATGCATCAAATTTAGAAACAAAAATAAAATTTCGATGGCAAAACTGACTATTTTTTAAAAATTTCTCAAAATTCAGTAAATTACGTTTGAAGCTCGAAACAAACGAAAATTGTGTGTTCTATCCAATGGTGCATTGATTGTTTTTCCAACGATCATTAGAAATGATACTACAGCCGTAAACGTGCCAAAAGTGACCCAAAACAACACAAAATATTAAATAAAAATTTTCTAGATTGAATTTTAAAATTCCGGCTTCGAGGTGCACTGAGTCACCTTTACGACTACCTGTGTGCCAAATTTCATGACTGTGAGTGCGATAGATTCCTCTGGACATCGCGCGCACTCAAACATTTCCTTTTATAAGTATAGATTTTGCCTTTGTTGTTTTGAGGTTTCTTTATATCTCTTCTGTAATTTACACTCGATTATAATTTATTTAGTTGCTTGTGTTAAGGAATTGATACTTTTGTGTTGTACTTACATTAATAAAAATAATGGAGATGAGGAAATATTTTAAGGAAAGACTTTAAATTAGAAACGCAATTTTACTACAGTTACAGCGCTAAGTATAGGATTACGTTCAAAATTGATAATTATGATAAAATATTTACCAAATTTTTGATTTATGATAAATAATAATACTTATTCATAATCTTAAACAGCTATAAAAGTTACCATATCGTTTACTGATTGATAGTTATAAATTGACTAAATTTTAATGAAAATATTATTTAAAAATTGATTAAATTAATTAATCAAACATTAATAATAACTATACTTTTCTTTCTTTTTTAATTTTAATTTTTGTTTAGTATATCTATTATTTGTTTGCTGATTGAAATATTGTTGGGAAGATCGGTCATCTTGCTTTGAATCATTTGATATTTTGGAATTAAGATCTAAGTGTTCCAATTAGTCTTTAATGCCGTGTATATCTGCCAGGATCCGATTTATAAACATTTTCCTTTTTTATACACATTTATTTATTTGTACTTGTTTCATGTTTTGTAAATATTAAATTTATAATTTTTTACTCGCTTCCTGGTGCGATACAATTTTAAAATGTGAAGCACTTATACTTTTTTGTTGGCAGTGTTCTAATTTTACATTTTCAGAACTTAATTTTCAGTTAATCGCTGAGTTTAATTAAATTTTGATTGTATACCAGTGCCACCTAGTTAATATGAAAAAATTGAAGTCAATATTCTAAAATATTTATAACAATGAATTAAAATTAAAATTTTTTTTTAATTTTCTACTTTTAATATCTACTTTTTGGTACATTTAACCCTTTAAATCTCGCGCCCGTTATATTGACGTGCATCGAATTATCGCTTTTTACGCTTTTAAACTAAAATTTAATCAGTAATTAGCTTTATAATTTGACACGAAAATGACGTAGAATCCATAAGCATCTCGAGTATTCTATGTCTTCTTAGATGAATGAAAACGACAGCCCCTTTCCAAGAAACCAGGGGGGGGGGGGGTCATCTTATTAGATAACAAAAAAAAAAAAAAAAAAAAAATGCAATCCTTAAGGGGTTAATAAAAGTGTGTATTTTAAAAATGATTTTATTAAATTTGTTTTCCAAGGCGTTAAACGCTTCTTTTGACTAAATGGAGCACAAAATATTTGACGCCGTAAATATTTTGTCAATGTTTTGCTTAATTAGCGGAATCGTATGCATTTTTTAATAGATATGTATCCAACCTTGAAAGATAAAAAAAAATACATTTGACCAATACCACTGCGGCTTTAACTCATTTGACGTAACTAGATGGGTGGGGCTAAACGTCAAATAATTTAAAGGCCGTCATTTTGGAACATTCAATTCCACACAGAACCCTAAAAATTACAAAAACCGAACAGGCGTGAAAAAATAATAAGACCACACTAAAATTGTCGTTAATGTTTATGGTCCTGCATAAACAATGCCCTAAAAACTGCACGCAGTCGATCGAAGCCAACAGTGGATTGAATCCGCGGCATCCTTAGCACTACTGTCTAGACGCTGGTAATCTATGATGCATGAGCGGTCGAAGCGGTATGAATGAGCGGTACGAAGAGTCCAGATCCATTATATGGGTTCCCGCTCTAGATAAAACGAAGTATACAAAACGGTAGCGCTAATACCAGCGTATCGTTAAACTCACTGCAGCTAGCTGGATAAACATATTGTTGCACTGAAAAGGATTCTGTTTGTTGGATACACCCATCTAATACAAGGCAAATATACACGGGGTGGGTTGGTGTATACGGGGAGTAAAATTGATTTAACATGGTACTAATTTTAAAGACAATCCATAAATTTTAATAGTGAAGTGAATATGAAAAGCCTTAAAAGGATTTGGTGTTCGGCGGAATAATCCTTTGTTGTTTCTGTGAATAAATTATTGCGAAAGAAGTTTCTTTTCTACGATTAGTCTTTTCATATTTTCATACACTTTTCATTTTACGTTTTTCATATTTGTAACCAGCGGGAATGTTCTCCCCTAAACTTTCTCGTACACTTCCCCAGAAAGGTGCTGTTTCCCCTCCCCCGCGTGGATAAAAAAAAATTCGATCCTGGTGTTATCCAGAATCCTATGACTATTAGAAGTTTTTTCATTATAGTGATTGAAAAATATCTAGGTAAAGAATCAAATTCAAAGAGATGCGTACCGATTTTCCGCTCTTACCGGCTCAAGGACAAACTGGCGTAATTTGCTCCATAGCCTTCGCGTGCACAGAAGATTGCTTCTAGTACGCATGCGCGTGGAGATGACGGATTCTTTTCAAAAGTTAATTATACAGACCGACAGACAGTCAACCCTTGGACGGATTTGGCCCAAACTTTTGTACGGACCTACATTCATGACGATAAAACCATGTACCAAATTTTATCCATCCAGCTATCCAAGTTTTTGAGTTATAGTGTTCGCATGACCGCGGACAGACAGACTTCCCGTTGACGGATTTTGTCCAAAATTTGAAAAAATTTTCTGAATACCTTATTGCAAAAGAAGTATTTTTTAAAAACTTTTATTTACTTGTTTAACTTGTCTTGTTTCATGTTTTGTAAAGGTGGAATTTTGCAATGATTTTTCCCTCACTTTCTGATGCGAAAGAAATTTCGAAGTCCGTACATTTGCCTGTTTTCAATAAAAATGTACTATTTTAATATTTTCGGAACTTAATTATCTCTTAATCGCTTAATTGAAATAAATAAAATCTGATTCCATTCTGGTAGAGAGTAAGAAAAAAAATCTAATTCCTAGATTCTATAATATTATAAGAATTAATTAGAAATTAAAAGTTAAAAGGAAGAAATTAATTAAAATGAAAATTTTCCATTTTTGTATACTAATGAAAGTGTGTTTTTAAAAGCTGTTTTTATTAAATTTATTTCTAATTCATCTTCCATTCTTTTTTGCTCATTACCTTTCTTATAGTTTCCGCTTGAGTCTTGAAATCGTTTCGATGGTACTTACGTATTAACGCCACCGAGGCTACAGATTGGCGGTAATGCGCCAATAAAGAGCAATCTTGTTTACAAAAACCGCCAAATCTGTAGCTGCGGTGGCGTTGGAGGCACTTAAAAACCGCCAAATTGGCGTTAATGCGCAAGTACGAAAACCGCCAAATTGGCGTTAATGCGCAAGTACAAAAACCGCCAAATTGGCGTTAATACGTAAGTACAAAAACCGCCAAATTGGCGTTAATGCGCAAGTACAAAAACAGCCAAATTGGCGTTAATACGTAAGTACAAAAACCGCCAATTTGGCGTTAATACGTAAGTACAAAAACCGCCAAATTTGGCGTTAATACGCTAGTACAAAAACCGCCAAATTGGCGTTAATACGTAAGTACAAAAACCGCCAAATTGGCGCCACTTAAAAACCGCCAAATTGGCGTTAATACGCTAGTACAAAACCCGTCAAATTGGCGTTAATACGTAAGTTCAAAACCCGTCAAATTGGCGTTAATACGTAAGTTCAAAAACCGCCAAATTGGCGTTAATACGTAAGTACAAAAACCGCCAAATTTGGCGGCACTTAAAAACCGCCAAATCTGTAGCCTCGGTGGCGTTAATACGTAAGTACCGTTTCGATTACATATGGAAAATTAACACGCATAAATCTTTAAAATGCATACATTTTAAAAATTTCTGCTTTTGTTTCTGAAGTTAAAAGTGTTTTGGGGATTTCATCTGCATTATCATGGTAATAACATAAAAAAAGGATGGACGAATAGTTAAAATAATTCACCTCGTCTTTTCCTCATATTTTTAAGCAGTTCTACCATCTATAGAACAAATTTTCGCTCAAAATTAATCCTAGTTTAACCTTCCAGCGGGCGCGCCTTCGCAAATTTTACGACACATCGTGCATGGTATTACATATATATAAAATGTTTTCGCTGTTGCAGTCGTAAAACAGCCGAGTTGTTAACCGATTTGCTTTATTATTAAAATATTTTGGAGAGTGGCGGACATACCAACATATTAATTCAAGTTTTAAGTAAAAGTGTACAGAAAATCCCCGATTCTCTCAGATAAGGGAATAACAATGTAACACGTGATCAAAGTGAAGGGAATATTGGCTATTTTTAATAAATTACGTAATCGTTTTAGGGAAGATGCATGGCGTCAAGGAGTCGCTGATTTCGCGATTTGTGCGCGCGTGGAAACGATTAAAATATTCTTTTAGTAATAAATATGCCAAGACGAGAGATTTAATATACCTCCAGCGCGGGAAATAAAACGAAACTGGAGTTTAAGAAAAGTGATTTTGGAATACATTAAGACTTTAAAATATATAATATTAGAATTTAAAGTAAAATTAAGTAAGATTATTACATATATATATAGTGTGGTTTTACAAAAATAAATGCAACTTTTATTAATGATATCTGTATTTATTAGCCTAAAAGTAAACAAAGATTTTATAAATAAAAATTGCACTTAGATTTATAAAAGAACGATATAAATGTGTAATAGGATGCAAAATGCAACGCCCGCTGGAAGGTTAAGTGTTTAATACATAGAAAAATTGCACTAATTGCTAATAGTATTATAGCAACAACAAAATAACTGCCACTATCTATGACAAACATTCCACCCGAAATCGAACAGAACCATTTGTGAAGGTCGACTGTGTTTGCAGAACAGGGAGGTCGGAGAAAGTGAAGCAAAAACTATTTGGCAGATCTGCTGTTTGCGAACGACCCGCGAAATGAAAGTTACTCCCTGCGAAGGCCATTTACTGGGCTGCTGAAAGGTTTGTAATGCGACCAGAGAATAAATTGTTTTCCACTTTTCGGCACATTTCGAGAACTTCGAAAATTGGTTTGTGATTTGGTTTCGCTAAACGGCGAGTTTGCTAAAGTATTTACACTTGCAGTCCCAAATCCACCCCGCTTCTGCTTTTGAGAATCGAAAACAGTGGTTTCTGCGAACCGAGTTTCGAGTTGATGATTCTTTTTGCGTTCTTTTTCATGTTAGTAAAGATGGAATTTTGAAATCGATTTTTCATTCACTTTCCGATGCGTTAGGGTTTTGAAATTTTGTTCACTTTTGTATTTTTGATGACGATAAATTAGTTTATTATTTACGGAACTTCATTATCAATTAACCGATTGAACCAAGTAAATGTTGATTCCGTTCTTAAGGCGCCACCTGGTGGTGAATTTAAGACACAATGAATTTCAAGATTCCATAAAATTTATGATAATGAGTTATAAATTAGAGGTTAAAAAGAAGAAAATAATTAAAATAAAAAGGTTTCAATTTTTAGGATATTAATAAAAGTGTGTTTTTTAAAACTGTTTTTATTAATTTTATTTATATGTTCCTAGAATTCCTGTTTATAACGTTGTTTTTTTTAGAAAACAGCAAACGCGATAAATCTTTTAACTTCATTTATTTAAAAAATAATTTATTATTAAAGCAAAATTTTCAATCGACTTCAAAAGAAAATTTAATGAACATGTAAGCCAGTTTACTTTATAGTAGTATTCCTTTCTCTGAAACTAAATATTTCTGAAAAACTTATCGGATATTGAAGATTTGCATATTCAGTAACATTTTATGTAAAATATTAACTATTTTCTCTTTCTGGACGATTCTAAAAAACAAACGTAATTGCTAATGATTTAAAATGCATTTTAAACACTCGCCTCACTTTTCAAAAAATGGAATAATCAACTTCACATTCACTTACTGAAGCGATAGATCCAGCTTAAATTTTTGATGTCAAAGTGTTCTCGATCACAATATTCCTTTTTAATATTTCCATAACTTAATTAAGAGATAATGGATGGATTTAATTAAATTTTGGTTGGGTTCGAGTGGCGACCCCTATAGTGAATTTGTGAAAACATTGATTTCAAGATTCCATAATATTAATAACTATAAATTATAAATGAAAGTCTAGAAAGTAGAATAGTTCTAAAAATTTCCCAAAAAGAAAAATCGAGGTTTTGTTTACTAAATACAAAAAGTCGTAATTGTATATCTTTGTTTTTCTCTAATAATTTTTGAGGCCGTGATGGCCTAGTGGCAAGGTCTCGGCTTTGGGGTCGAAGGGTTACAGGTTCGAAACTCGATTCCACCGAAGATCCGCCGTGTGTGGGGCCTACGTATGATTGCACGCAAAATCATACGTAGTGGTCAAACATCCTCCCGTTGGTGTGGCGTGGAAGCTTGGAGAGGGGGTGCCAGCTCGGGTGTCGTCCTCGTCACCTGACCGAGGTTCAAAATTACGAGGTCCGTCCCAATATAGCCCTCGTGTTGCTTCAAAACGGGACGTTAATATAACTAAACTAAACTGTAATAATTTTTTGATTGTATAAAGATACTTTTCGCACACCCTGCATGTATCTAATATGGGTAGTATGTAGATATTTTTGAAGAAGATTGCAGTTATACCGAAAACATGAAACGGCTGTTTATTGTAGTATTGAAATACAGTCGACGCTCGTTATAACGACCCTCTGCGTCCCACATCAAAAGGTCTTTATAACGAGTGGTCGCTTTACTGGATATAATTAAAAAAATGTACACACGCACGCTCAGCATTTCCGTAAAAATAGGCTATTTTTAAAGAGATTCCAACTAAATACTCAAATTATTTTTTATCATTGGTATTAAAAATAAAAATTTATCAATTAAAAATAGATTTCTAAAATCGATTTTAAAGTAGAAAATAAAGGAATGTTGGAAAAATACCGGGAAGAGTGTCCGCTGAATTCGGACGTTGTATTGGGATTAGACGACATTGGACGGTCGTTATACCGGAAGTAAAGTAACATAGAGTGCATAGGGAAACACAGTTGGGGATTTTATCACTGGTCGTTATAGTGGAATGGTCTTTATAATGTGAGGTCGTTATAACGAGCGTCGACTGTAGTTCCTAAAATGATGAGATGTTGCTAAATTGTATTAACATTTTTAAAAGATATTTTAGTTGGTTCAGACCCATGGCCATTTTAGGAAGGATGGTGCACGAGAAGAGGTCGCGGATCACTGGTGATCGTCAAATTATAGAAAGGGTACGCGAAACTAACGGCTGGACTTTTGAAGCTTGAATCCTCTGAATGCATATCCCGCGATTTCCACGGGTTGGGAGTTTGTCTGCATCCTGCGCAAGCTAATGGGTTTACTTAGTGCTTTTAAGACGTTGAATCATATTATACTAATAAAGCCCTGCACGCAAATAACAATTAGGTTGTCTCAACGGCAGTTAAACATTTTTAAAACGTTACCGTTGAACGTATTCAAAACCAGCGTGAGTGGTTTCCCTTAAACTTTCTCGTATACTTACCAAACAGGTGTCATTTCTCCCCCCCCGCGCGAATAAAAATTACGAACCTTCTCTAACCCAGAACGTCACGACTATCCAAAAGTTCTTTTTGCGCGAGCGTTAAGTCGAATGGAGGGTATTGATAGTTGCGAGATTTCGAATGTCACGAGCCGCGCCAATGCGCAATTTGGCCCTGTTAGATAAAGAAAATCTAATATGCAATTTGAACGACTTTTTTTTAACCGATTGAAATGAAAATTGGACACAGATCTACCATTAGGGTGAGAAGATCACATACCAAATTTCATTTATCTAAGTAGTTGTATTTTGGAGTTATGACGTTCGGAAGTATGCAATTATACTGTCCGGCAGACCATTAACCCTTTAACGGATTCGGCCTAAAATTTTATGCGGACCTACATTTCTGGTGATAAATCTGTGTGACAAATTTTATACATCTAGCTATTCATTACAGCTGTCTTCCACGCTTTAAAACAGATTTTAAAATGTCCAATTGGTAAATATGCAATATACACCGATTCTTTAAGCGTCTTGCAGGCGTTGAATTCCTTGCATTGTAAAAGTCATCCATTGGTGTCTTCAGTGTTAGATCTCTACGAAAAGTTGATTTCCCAAGGATTCTCTCTAGTTTTCTGTTGGGTTCCATCCCATGTAGGAATCGCAGGAAATGAACAAGCAGACAGTAATGCTCGTTCAGCCACGCACTTTTCACATGAACCCGTGCCAGTTTGCGATCTCAAGAAATATATCAAATCCTGTCTACAAATGAAGTGGCAGATACATTGGGACCAAGAAATAAATAATAAACTTCACAGCATTAAACCCATTATTGAGAACTGGTCAGAGGATGTTAACCATAAAAGGAGCACAATTCTGACCAGACTTCGCATTGGGCATACCAGATTTACCCACCGTCATCTTCTGCTGGGTGAGCCAGCTCCTACTTGCCCACACTGTAGCTGTACTATGTCTGTGAAACACATACTTATTGAATGCAGACATTTTAAAATCCATCGTTTCCGATTTTTTAACACGAGCTCACCTACTTTAACCGCAATGATTGGTCGTCACCCTCACATTTACCTCTTTGAATTTTTAAAAATCACTGGATTTTATCCACACATTTAAGCAACTTGTTCCAACTCTTTTACACCTCACTCATTTGTACCTTATCTCGCTAGATAAGCATGTGAAAGTTTAATTTCTTCTGCATTTGACTTTTATTGATTGTTTTTATATCCGCTTACTACCTTTTTACATATTACTTTTTTACACATTACCTTTTACAAATTACTACCTTGTTTGGCGCAGCATGGCGAAATACTGGCCCTTGAGCCAAAAACCCTCAACCAACCAACCAACCATCTAGCTATTCAAGTTTTTGAGTTATAGTGTTCACATGAACGCGGACAGACAGACTTTCAATAGACGGATTTTGTCCCAAATTTGATAGAAACCTACAAATGACGTGTCAAGATCACATACCAAACTTCATCCCCGTAGCTCTAATAGTTTTTGAGTTATCGTGTTCACAGACGGACATAATCCCCAAATTGTGTTTTTCGGATTCAGGGGGGTCTAAAACGTGGAGATTCGTCAAAATCTGGAGTTCGAATTTTTTGACGATTACAATACTTTCTCTTTGTATACTTCGTATACGAAAAAATAAAAATTATGCAGTCAGGGGGTTAAAATGGGAAATACTCGTAATACAGAATGTACCGATAGAAAAGTGCCGATTCGGTATTTTTTGAGAAGCTTGCGTAGCTGATCGAAACGGCGACCAGAAGGTTACAGTAATTATAAGCTGAAACGGGTGGATAATAAGGATCAATTACATATTTATATTTTTCCTTGCTTTAACAAACACTCATGTATTGTAAGAATATGCATACTTGGATCCGAGAGAAAACACTGTGTAGAGTATAATGGGATCACGATTTTTTTTCCTCAGTAAAAGGATCACGAATGGATACGCAGTCATGATGACTCTTCATGTAGTTAGCTATAATCTACGAATACA
>BGPR01018898.1:7725-30142 GCA_013235015.1 Araneus ventricosus | reverse complement strand
GACTCCTAGATATGTCATCAATGGTTGCCTGCCACCCATCACCCTTTGTTTTCAAGAGAAATTGAAAAATAAAATTTTGCCAGAGTCCCTCAGCCTCTAAAATGATCAATTCACCAATTTACTTCGCCAAGTTGCAAGCATAGAGATAGTCCTATAATATTACGGCCGAACAGCTGGTCGCCAAAGGTGGCTAGTTATTTTAATTTTCTTCACTTTTTTTGCATCCCTTTTTTTTTAAATGTGCGTCACAGTATACTAAAAAGGAAAAATACTTTTTTTTATTATTATTTACAAATCTTTTCATGAAGGTCAAAATTTATTTCAGGTCTTCTCCATCTTTTGCCCAGTCGCCTCCAATGGGAAGTATGAATGCTGCTGCCTTTAGCACCGGTTCTTTGACTTTTGGTCTATCTCAAGCAAACTCTCAACAAAGTATGCATTATCTTATTTGACTGTTTACTCATTTAGTTAAACATTAATGTTCCTCTGAATGTTTATTATTCAAAGAATTTATATATGTGTGAAACATTATTCCTTTTAGGTGAAATTCAGATGTAGATGCAAGAAGGTAGCAGTCATTTAAATCCAAAAATATTTTATTAGAACTCTTCAATTATTATCTTGATGAATGAAAGATGATTTTCAAATGATATTTTAAGTAGATAGATGCTATGAGCATTACTCAAAACAGTGTGTGCAAAAGTAGCACGTGTTAACGGAATGATCACATTGTACAAAAGAGAAAGATGGCGGCAGTCTAGCCTTTTTATACTGCTGAGGAAACGGGAAAAGTTCCGAACACTACAGCTGGTTCAATACGGACTTCTTCCAGTTAAAGTGGCAGTTATTCTTATACTAGAATTTGAATAGAAATAATAAGTCTAAGTTTAAAGGCATTTTTAATTAAAAATTTAGATGGCATTAAAAAGTTGTACTTAATTTTAAAAAGTTAAATCATTACATGTATATTTCATTCTTGGTTATGACAAAGTTACTTCTTACGTAGTATATTTTTGCCAGAGAGCTAGATGCTTGAGACTTGGCAATGCAACTAAAATAGGGCTCTAGTGACAGTTCACATTTTCAGTCATCATGCACTCTTTTATCACTATTTTAATTTTAGTATGATGAAACCAATATGTGATTAAATTGAATTATAATATAATGTAAGTTGTATTTAATTTCCCAAATTTATGTTGAGTGATGCATATGCCTCTTTTGTTAAAAAAAGTTTTGAAGCATCATTACTTAAGCAATATCAAGAGCAACATTTATTGTTTTATTATCAAATAAAAATGACACTGTAAAAATAAATTCCTAAACTTTAGCTGGTGTCCCTGCCAGTGGCAGCTCTTCAACTCGGAAATAAGCAGTGCTGCTGGATGTTTGAACAATGTTCAAATTAGGGATGCAATGAATAGACGAATATTCGGCCAATTTTCAGACCGAATATCCAGCAGCCGAATACCTACTTTTTAAAAGCATTTTACTTTAGATTTTAAATAAAATGCTGCTCAATTTTGAAATGATTTTTTTATTATTTGCATATTTAAAAAATATTAACACCTTGATACATTTTTTGTAATATTCTAAATATTGTAATTCCAATAATTAAATGTGAGAAACTCTCTTCATTTTGGACTTGCTAAAAAGAAGTAAAAAAGTCATCATTCCAGAATTTGGCAATGACCAACACAAAAGAAAATTTAATGGATAAATTAAAGTTATTAGAAGTAAGTTCCTATTTCTATAAAAATTTCTAATAGCTAGGGTAGAATGTCCACTTAATTGGTAAGGATGAAAAAAAAAAACCTGGAAAAATATCCAAGATTTACAAATTCAGCAAAAAAGTATCTTTCAGTTCCTGGAAGCACAGTATATAGTGAGTACTTATTTTCTGAAGCTCATATTATGTATGTATGAAACCAAACAGAATAAATTTCTTCCTGAAAATGCTGAACAATTATTGTTCTTGCATCATAATTTCAGGCTTTAGAATGATGAATGATATGCAACATTATTAAATGCACTTATGTACAATGGAACATAAAATTGAGTAAATGTTAGGACATTTTTCAATCAATTTAGTAAATAGTAATTTTGCAATATTCTTTTTTAAATTCATTAAGAAACACATTTTTAAAAGATTATTTCTCTGAATATATTCGGTCGAATATCTGTTTAATATTCAGCCAGCTGAATATTTGGTAAAAGGGCTGAATACCGAATATTTGCCAAATATTTGTTACATCCCTAGTTCAAATCTGGTATAGTGCGACCTGCATTTCGTATATTCAATTTTTCGCTCAGCAAAAGCTGTGAAAACATGATTTTTTTTTAATGTCAGCAATGTTCAGCTTCTCTTAGATACCCCTAATAATAATGATTGATCCCACCTTATAAAAATTTTTATCTGAATAATATTGTAAAAAATTATCTTCAAACTTGTTTCTGAAGAGTGATTTCTAACCATAGAAAATGAATATCAATAAACCAAACATGTTTTGGTTGATGAAACATGCAGCTAAACGGAAACCCATTAAACAACCCCTGAGAGAAAGCGAAAAAAAACCAAACGAGGAAGGCAAAGGTGGAATTCACGCTTCAAATGAGAGCTGTAAAAACCGCAGCTCGAGTGCCTCTAAATTCAAAGAGAGAAAGGGTTGCTTTTTCTTCCGATTCAGCGCTCAGCGTTGCTCAGTGCTCGAATTTCGATAATACAAAATCTCTTTGCAGCTCTGGTCAGTCTCTCTCTTAGTTGTTGATTGATTTTCCATCTTCCTTATACTTTTTAATAACTTTTTTTTGCTATTTTCATTGATCATTGAATTCTCAAAGTTGAAAAGTAAGCCAATTAGAATAAAAAGGAAAATACGAGCTTTTAAAATAATTTCAGGAGGGACTGCAGCCCTAATGGACAGCTGCCACTGGTCTCTGCTAACAAAAGCAAGAGAAAAGTTTTCTAACAGCTTTATGAAAGAAATGTTTATAGCCAACATTTTATGAATTGCCATAATTTTCTTATTTTACATTATGTTGATTTACATTAGCGATTTCATAATAATTAGTTTCGAAATTTAAAATGTGTCTGGGAAAGGGTTACTCGGGTACCCTGTCGTATGATTTGTCATCGTGTACTAATTTGTTAATGTCTTTTTTTTTTGCTTGTTATTATAATTATGCTTATATCTTTTCATTTAAAATTAAGGTTTCCAGCCAGCTCCTCAAATTGTCAACGTCGCAAGTTTGGCTCCTTCTTCAGTACCAAGTTCATCTATGCAGTTTGGAGCTCCATCCTCAATGAATATGTCTTCTGAAATGGAAAGGTTCCACAAACCTTCAAAAGGAGTTTCTTTCGTTGCACCTACTCAGACCGTTGCTAGAGATAACTCTGGAGTCAGACATATGGCAGTAGCACAACGCACTGCACCAGATTTTAAGGTAATTAGTGATGAAACTTTCTTTATAAAGTTTTTTTTAGATTGCATAGTATTTTAAAGGATAAGTTTTAAAAAATAACATAAATAATGTTACCAACCATATATCTTATATAATTTTTCCATTTAACACATTTTTTAAAGAAGTTTTTATCTTTTTTTTTATTGTTAGTAAAAAGCGCTGTAATCAACAACTATGTGTAGGCACTATATATGAAAGATGCTGTAGTCATCAGCTGCACTATTGCTTGTATAACTTATTATGATAAGAATGGCTGGTGTTATCTATCAAACTGTACGACAAAAGGACATTTTGCTGTTTAACCCTTTATCTACTGACGGTACATAAAAGTACTGCCTTAATCGCGTTTATTTCTTTGCAATATCGCCGTTTATCTTCACAGTATTTACAAGAACATGGAGAATGGAGTTCCTATAAACAAACAGTAAATAGCAGCTGAAGGCAGAAATTAATTTTTTTAATTATTAATTAAATTTATTGAGTAATTTTAATTAATTGAAAAAGTGTTGGTTTTCCTCATTCCCAGGATTATTCTACATCAAAACTTATCTAATGGTTAAGAAACAAAGTTAAAAAGTCGCCAATAAGTCAATTCGGTAAATAAAGGGTTAACTTGGTTGAAAATGGTATTATTCACTTATCTCAAGCTTAGAATGTAGTGAGGAGGGGACAGTGGTAGTTTAAAAGAGCAAAAGTATGGAGAAACTATTTACTGAATTCTCAATTTTAATGAAAGGGTTAAAAAAATGGTTACAAAATGCTCTTGGCTGTTTAAATAATTGGAGGGAACAGAGAAGAAAAAAATTCTGAAATGACAATTATGCTAAGTGGAAAGTGTTCTAAGTGGTATTTCATATTCAAATTTGGATTTCAAGTTTCTGTTACATGGGAATTCTGATCCCTAATCTTAATATAAATAAAAGTCATTGTGGGTATGCATGTTTGTATATATGTTCTACATCTCCTCCTAAACCATGGCACTGATTTCAACCAAACTTTGCACACTTATTATTTAAGACAAGAGGAAGATTACTGTCAACTTTTCAAAGTGCAAATGTTAATTAAACAGTCAGTTACCTAGAAATTAACTGACTGAAACCGTTTTTCTGCTGTAAGTTTGGAGCAAATTATCTCCAAAAAAATATTTTTATACCATCTTAAAGTTCAAAATTTTACCTTTTCAACGATACCAATTTTATATCTGTGACGTTTTTCCTTCAATTTTTATTAATTTTTCAAAGTTTAAAAAATTGTTAATTATAAGCAGATGATTTTGAAATAACGCAAATTTATAGCTACTCCGTTGCTAGGCAATGGTTAGACTTTGAACTAATTTACCTTTATTTCTGAAATTTTTGCTTATTTTTATAAATATGTTTTATATAAAAAGAGAGTTCACCGTCAACTTTTAAAAGCCCCAAACTTATTAAAATTTCAATTAATTGGAAATTAAGCAAGATTTTGGCATTTTCCGTGATATTTTTCGAAAATATGTATTATATCACAAAAACTATTTTTACACGTAATACAAGTTTAAAAAATTATCTTTTCATGACTCAACTTTCATTTCCGTTCAATTTGTTGCCCTCATTTTAATAATTTTTCAAAAATTAAGTTGTGTATAAAATTTACAATTTATAACACTTTTTTTTTATTGGTGAAGAACAAGAATACATAAGAGGGGTGAAAATCCTCCGCGGATCCGCGATTTTCCGCTTTTTTGTACATTTTGTAAACTGATAAGTATGCAGGACTTTTTTGTGCCTTTTTCCTTTATAAAGTAAAATCTGATTTATATATTTTAGGTTTATTATATGTATTTTATAAAAATTGATATTATAAAACATTATTTATTAATTGCATCTATTTTAAGAAAGTAAAAAAAAAACATTGATTTTATAATGTTAAAAATAAGTATTTGTTATTGAAAAAATTCATACATGGCTGTAAGCAAGACCATATTTGTTTCATAATTTTGTGATGAGTAAATCATTCATTAATAAGTGTTTACTTATCTCCTCCTTAATGTATGTCGCTATTCACATAAAAATGTAGCTACTCTCGTGAATGTTCCTCTTTTTTGTATCTTTGCTGTTTTCACCCCTGACATAAGAACTGTTACTATATCACATTAGAAGAAGTTTGGAAGATGAATTTTATTATTTTTTTATTAATATTTATTCTAATGCTTTTTCTCAATGAAAAATTTACTATGCAATTGTCCCAAAACACCTATTAAAATCTTTTTTATACTGCAAGATTTATGAACAAAATATGAAGTACCTGTGCAATAAATATTAATAACTTATGGAGAAAAGTAGTTATCGACGGTTTTTAAAAATCATCTGATTCAACTGATATTCTCATTTTAATTAAAAAAACATTTCAGTCTATAAAATAATTTTGGGTATCGTAATTTTCTATACAAAAATAGTTTTTTTACATCAAAAATATTAGATATGAAAGTATTTTAATCCCAAACAATGCTGGGCATAACAGCTAGTGATTGTTAAAATGCAGAATAACTTTTGTATTTTAATAAAAGCTTCTCAATATTAATTACTCACAGTCGGATCAAAGCAGCACATTCCTATCTAACCATAACCCCCACCTTTGCAGAAATAAAAGAAAGTTTGTATGTCTCAACATTACTTTGTGCTTTGCTTACATAATCTTCTATTTCTGTCTCTTGAAAGTTTCAAGTTCTGATAGTTTAATTGGTAAGATAAATTATTAGGCTCCAACTGCATTTGACCTGAGAAATCTTTTTTGATGGTAACAAGTTTTTTCAAAGTATAGTTATCTGATAAAAATAAATTTATTCAAGTAATGAAATGTGAAAAACAATAGGGTTGCTATGATAGTTGGTGAAAGAAGATGTTTTTGCTTTCTCATATATGAAATATACATAGAGAAAGTATTGTAATTGCCAAAAAAAAAAAAAAAAAATATCTCGAGATTTTTGGTGAATCTTCATACTTGCTCTGCCAGAGCCAACCCCAAACAAAAAAAAATGGAATTGTATCTGTCTATCTGTGGACATTATAACTCAAAATCAGAATGAGCTAAACTAATGAAATTTCATATGTGGCCTTGACACTTAAATTGTAGATCTATATCATATTTTGAATCCACTCAATCAATAGGAAGAGGTCCAAAATGTATGCTTGGTACTCTTCACTTTATGCTACAAAACTAAACACAAAAGGCACCATATTGTGTAAAATGTGTGTGAAAGCTGAGGGGAGAACATTCCAGTGGGTTTATTATAATTTTTGTGTACCACTTTTCCATTTTATCAACATCTTACTGCTGAAGGTATTTATTTCCTTCATTCTTAGATTTAAAGTGGCCATTTTCTTTTCATAATAGTTTGAGATCCTTGATTGTTAGGTAAATGCTGCATTGGAAATAAGAAATGTTGTTTTTAATTAAAGCGGATTAATTTAACAGAAGGATATTGAACAGAGAACAAACATGAGACTAGTTGAGGCACATAGATCATTTTTCAGTAATGCAATTCTTTTGAATCTTTTTTATTTGTCTCTACTTGCATTATTATTGACTTAAGTCTTAAATTTCTCTCAAAGCAAGGTTTTGAATATGTCATTTGAGTATTTTCAAATCAATATGTATTAATTTATAGAGATCCTAAAACTTAGAATAAGTCAATTCATTTAATATTGTTTAGTTTGTATTGAATCATCCTTATTTGACATTTCATTTTGTTTTCAGGGTGAAGGTGATAGAATCATTCAAAGTAACTCTGCAGTTCCTAGTATGAAAATGACTCAAGTGCAAGCTCCTCTTAGTAATTCTATGGTGTGTATATGGACTAATTCATTTCTGAATCTAAATGTGTTAGAGCTCAACTGATTGAAGAAGAAAGAGAATTTAAAAATTGTCTGGCTTGAAATTTATTCCATATAACAGTCAATAAATCTCATATAACTTTTTTTGCCATTGTTATTATGTTATGTTTTGTTATTATGTTGCAAGATGAGGGATTTCTATTGGGTATATTTTCTAAGGCAAAAATAATGAATAAAATATATTATTAACCTAAAAATTTATTATTAAATCAAGTTGACTTTTTTTTAAGGCCATGTAAATTTAGAGGTTTTGATGTTGCTGTTCTACAGTTCATACTTTTGTTAAATTTTTCTAAGCATTTTCCTTTCCAGATACAAAATTTTTTGCAATTACATTACCATTGTGTCTAGAGAGATTCTATGATTCTAAATGAAATTTTTATCTGTTATTTAAAAAAGTAACATATATGAATGAACCATTTAATTAAAAGATGATTTATTCTTCATGTATCGAGTTCAAATATTTATAATTATGTATTTTTGGAATTATTAATTTTTATAACAATAATTAATTTAACAGAAACTTTCACTGGTCATTTTCCCCCTAAAATGTTTGGATCCATTTTTCCCAATACTATGGAATCGCAATCTTTTGTAAAAAAAAATACCTTTTTAGAGAAAATTTGTTTTGATGCATGCACACATGATATTGTTTTTGATGTTAAATATCATAATTTTGTGAAAAGAAAATAAAAGTCTTGAATAATCAAGCAGTTATATAAAAATTAATAATTTTTTAAAATCTCATTGTCAACTCAACTAAAGTTAAACTAAGAATCATTTAAGAATTTCATAATAATTATTAATATGATTTGTGGCATTCTTCTAATAATATTTAATAAAATTTAAAATTGACCTAAAAATAGTATAGTACTTGATAATGGATGCATAGTGTAAAGTGAACACGAATTGGAAATGAGAAAAAGAGTGAGCAACCAGAACCACGAAGCGTTAACATTCTTATTTATAGCGAAACATAATTTTTTAAGTCTCAAAATCAATCAATGCTGCAAATACTTACTGATTTGAAGAAATGAGAAAAAACTATCGGATCTGAGTTCGAAAAAATTCAGACCCTGGTATTTAAGGTTAAGATTCCTCACAGTTTTGGGTAGAAAATTGGTAGCATCTATAAAAATATGTGTGTGATAAATAAAGATCTGTAACATTTTCAAGATAGCAGCTGGTAAATCAGCTGTGTGTAAAAAATAAGCTTTTTAATTAATTGTCATGAAGCATTCACATAAACCTTTCTTGTGCTTCATTAGTACTTTTAGTAAAATTGGAAGAAAATCTATTCATTAGTTTGAATTTCTGTTGCGTATAAAAAAAAAGTTGGCATTTTAATTTTATTTATATTAGGTTCTTCGGCAGAAGAGCTTGAAATATGCTGTGGAAAGATGATTTTTAATTAATAAAAAATTAAGTATTTAATTAATTGTCACTAAGACCTTCCTCCTTATGCTTCAATGTTTCTGAGAGTAAAATTTAAAAAAAAAAATCGGTTCAGTAGTTTGGATTTCATTCTCATGCAATAAAATTTGCATTTCATTTCATCATTTATATAGATTAAAATTAATATATATATATATATATATATATATATATATAGCTGAATGTCAAAAAATGAAGGTTACTTGTGAATTCATTGCATCACCTCAAAAATAAATGAAAGGAAAAAAAAAAAGTTCAAAGCGACCGCACATTCACTTCAAAACCTCAGATACTGGTGGTATATGCCAGTTGAAAATTGTTTAGAATTTTGGAAATGCATAGACTGGTTATACAAAGCAAAAAGAAACAATGGCATGGGTTCAGCTTAGGCATGGAAGTAAAATGCAACTGTCCTATAAATAGAACACTGAGCATTAACAGGTTATAGAAATAACACTTTCCTTTGTGTTTAAACTGTTAGTAAAGGTTATTTTAATTTTTATATGAATAATTTTTTTCAACATTTAAAGTTAAGCTTATACATTTTTCAGATAACTCTTAAACTGAAGTGTGTTGTTTGTTTATAATTGAATGAATAATTAGAATTCTTATCAGTTTCAGCATGTAATGCTTCATATGAAAAGTTTGTTTGATTTATGAAATAAAGCTTTTTTTAATTCAAAAATTGTGTTTTTTCTAATTTTCAGATGGTCAAAGAATCTCTTCACAGTCAAGATACTTACAGGGTTGCAATTTGTGAAGAAGTAAGAATAAATACTTGTATATTTTTTTAAAATTTGAATAATTGTCAGGCCTCATTTTTTGAAGGGATTTAACATCATGCTTCATGATGAAGACCATTCCTACCTTCATGGTAGAATAATCATTTCATCTAAAGGTAAAGAAAAGGTTAAATAGAATTATTCATGTAATGAAACTCTACGCTATATGGACAAAAGTATCCGGACACTTTCAGATGTTCACATTTTTTAGAATTTCACCAGAAAGGATTAACTGGCTGCCCTTAAACTTCGACCATGTGAAGAATAGACTGTAACTCACAATTTATATTGAAGATTCGGTACTGAGGGCAATTAGGGGACCATCTACAAATTGATGAAGACAAAAGCCTCCCCTCCCCCTTCTTCACAGAATACTGATAACAAGATGAAACTTTCAGAAACAGTTATGTTTAATGTGCATAATATTTACATGGATTTTTGTAAACTCAGCATAAATATGTGGGAAGATATAAAGTTTTTCTTTAAAAATCCCAAATTTTCCCGCCTGTTTTCTGCTTATAACATGCACAGTTTTTTTTTATATTATACGAAACTTACATAAAAAATGATAATATATTACAGAAGCATTGTGTAAAAATTTGGGGGAAAAAATTTCAATATAACAGGAAATATGAGCATTTTTAGTAAATAATTTTTTACTGCACATGTGCGAAATATAGCATAATTTTTCTTTTACAGATTTAATGCCAGATATATAGGGCACCTTATGTAAAAAATTCTGTTCAAGTTCAATAGTATTACGAAAGATATCGGCATTACAACGAGCACATTTTTAGCTGCTATCAAAGAGCAGCTAAAGGATGAGGGATTGTACAGAAATGGATATTTTTTAAACTTATATCTTTGAATTGTTATATCGAATTACATAGTGGTTTGAATTTGCTAAATACCCATGAACACTTATCAATTACGTACATGGCGTAAATTCAAGCTAATTAGGCACTATAAATAGCAAAAATTTAATTACTTTAATTATATTATTTACATGATTATTAACAAGTTACAATTTTACAGCCAAACAATATTTTATAATTAATTTCTTTTATGGCGAAATTTTTTTTATCCAATTCATCTCTTTTCTTAAAATATTTTAATAAATCTACAAATATTTTTTTTTTATTCATTACAAATATTACAAGTGTTCATGGGTATTTAGCAATTTCTAACCACTGAACAATTCAATATAACAATTCAAAGATATAAGTTTAAAAAATATCAATTTGTGTGCAATCCCTCATCCTTTAGCTTCTCTTCGATAGGAGTTGAAAATGTGCTCTTTGTAATGCCGATATGTTTCTTAATACTATTGATATTGAACTGAATCTTTTATATAAGTTGCCCTATATATCTGTCTTTAAAGTTCTAAAAGAAAAATTATGTTATGTTTTGTGTATGTGCAGTAAAAAATTATTTACTAAAAATGCACATATTTCCTGTTATATTGAAATTTTTTTCCCAATTTTTTACACAATGCTTCTGTAATATATTGTCATTTTTTCTGTAAATTTCATATAATATAACAAAAAGCTGTGCATGTTATAGGCAAAAAGCAGGCAGGAAAATTTAGGATTCTTTTAAAGAAACATTTATATCTTACCAAACATTTGTGCTGAGATGATGAAAATTTATGTAAATATTATGCACATTAAACATAACCGTTTCTGAAAGTTTCATCTTGTTATCAGTATTCTGTGAAGCAGGGCGGGCCAAAAAGTTTTTTGTCTTCATCAGTTTGTAGATGGTCCCCTAATTGCCCTCAGTACCGAATCTTCAATGTTAATTGTGAGTTACAGTCTATTCTTCACATGGTCGAAGTTTAAGGGCAGTCGGTTAATCCTTTCTGGAGAAATTCTAAAAATTGTGAAAATCTGAAAGTGTCTGGATTCTTTTGTACATATAGTGTATATTTTTGATGAAATGTTCCATTTTTATTAAATAGATATTTTTACTACTTTCCAGGTATTATTTAATATTTATCATCAATATTAAACTGTTTTATGTCCCTTTTGTATTATTTTTTGTCTAAGTATTAGCTGTGTCAAGAGATAAACTTCCACTTGTTACATTTATTTATAAAATGGTTATTAGGGCAGCAAACCAATTGTTACAGGTGTTGTATGCCCTTCTTTCGTATACTTCACTAAGAGTCCTATTAAATCCGCTGTATTATCTTAATGTTTATATGAAGCAGGACATTTTTTTCTTAGTTACTAGATATTTTCTTAACTGTGGGAGAAAAAAAAGGGAACCCCTTGTTGAATATTTGTGAAATTTCAGATTCTTTTGTGTTGGATATCTTTCTCTTTTCCTGAATTCAGTAGAATGATTTTACAAACTATGTAATGTTAACTAGAATTGTTACTACATATGCTACAGCTGTTTATTATTCTTTATAAAGTGAGCATGAAAGGTTCTCAGCTAATTTTAGTTAGATAGGTTTTAAAACAAGTAATATATTTAAAAAAAATTAAGTCAATTCCTGCTTAGGTCAACAAAGAAAAATTTTATTTTGGAAGTTTTTTTTCTCCCATATAAAACTAAAATTAATTAATTAAATTTCATTAATGAATTAATATTTGAAAAAACTGTATTAACATCAAGTGTCATCCACTACAAGTTTAAAAAAATGTATTTGAACTTGAGTGGATGAATAAAAAGTATGTTATTAACTATTGAAAATTTGAACAAGATATATAAATATATATAGGGAGAGTGTGAACTAATAGTAGGAAGAATTGAAGAAAAAAATAGACCTAAGTTTATCAATTCAAACGGGTAACCAAACATTTTTAGATGCAATTGCCAACAAGAGATATTTTTCAGAATATAAATTAAGTGCAAAAATGATATGTCTTGAGTAAATCTCTTGACCCGGACGGGATTTGAACACACAGCCTTCTGATCTGGAGTCAGACACGCTACCGTTGCGCCACCGAGTCCCGTTTCGCATTTCTCATCCCTACACTGTGATCGTAGCCTGTGCGAGGCTCTAATAAATAAAATTAATTAATTCAATTTAATTAATGAATTAATATTTGAAAAAACTGTATTAACATCAAGTGTCATCCACTACAAGTTTTAAAAAATGTATTTGAACTTGAGTGGATGAATAAAAAGTATTTTATTAACGATTGAAAATTTGAACAAGATATATAAATAAATATATATAGGGAGAGTGTGAACCAATAGTAGGAATTGAAAAAGTCCCCAAAATTATAATTTAAAATCTTTTAGAAAAATAATTTGTTTTTCCTTAATGGCTGTCTAAACTCCACCATACTTTCTGATTGCTTAACAAACTCCAGACAGCTTCTTGACTCACCCCATTAATCTAGATCACTTTTTTGTAGTATCTGTGATAACCAAAGAAAAAAAATCTAGAGAACAAAATCGCAACTAGAAAGTCAGGAATCCAGAAACAGAGGGTTGCACTGCATCTCAAACTAATAAAATACTTTTCATCTTCTTCCATTTTTTATCAGTTTGCTCTATATGCAGCATTGAAAAATAGTTGCTTTTAAGCAGAAGTGGATTTCTTATGCTATTAAATTATAGTTTAGAAAGAAATTAATAAAGCTTTATTTTATCTATTGAAATTCAGTGATGAACAGTTCTTGATCTCTACATTTGAAGAAATAAAAATTTTAATGAAAAATGTCATGATATCATTAGATATTCACATATATTGATATTGGATATTCGTGCCTGGACACTGCGGTCAGTGTCCACTCTGTCAGTGTATGGATAATGACTGGTGGGAAAGAAATTTATCAGAATAAATCTTCTCTTTGTTATAAATGCTTATTGTTGTTAAATGTAATGTCATCTACTTTTATTTGAAAATTTTATTTAAAGGATCTTAACGCATGTTAAAGTTGGTTTAATTAACAGGTTTGTATTACCTATAATTTGTTAAACAGTATTTTAATTGTTTGATCTATCCAGTTCAGTGATTTATATAACATATAATATTAGAATGACTAATATAGATATAGTATGTCATAATCTTAAAAAATATATTGATTTTATTTTAATGCATTTAATTTAATGTCTTCAAAATTGTTTTTTTCACCATAGGTGTAAATTTTATCTATTTAAAATAAAATTTTAAATTAACATATTTAGTCATTTCATTTAATGTTGTATGTGATGTGTATTTTGTCCTGGATTCTTATGATATGAATAGTGTAATCTTTCTAAAAATTTAGATGCAAACTTTTGAAAAAGAAATTCAAGATTTGAAGAAATTGTCAGGGCAATTGGGTTCCATAGGAATGAAGGAAGAAATGGCTCAACTGCAATCATTTACGATGAATTTTGAAGAGTTCAACAATGATATGTCTGAAACAATGGTGGTAAGTTATTAGATTTTGTATGTATTTTTTTTTAGTAGGTAAATGTATTTTTTTTTTTATTATTACTTCTCTAGCATGGTGACAGTCTTTATGATCATAGATTTTCTAATTTAATTCTTAGTTCAGCAAAAATTCTTCTGTTATTTTAGCTTTAAAATTTGTGAATAAGCCAAAGTTTGAAAAAAATATTGATGTTTATGTGAAAATAAGGAGAGGTTGGGTTGCCAGTTGCTCTCTGTACCTGATTGTAATTGAAAATTGCAAGTCCAAATCTTCATGATGCTATTTCTTATTTAAATTTTAATGAATGATTTTATGATCTTTTTGCTTTTTTCTTGATTTTGTTCCAGTTTTGCATTTTAATAAATTTCTTTTAATGATGTTACTTGGAGTGAAGCAAAATGCCATTTTTAGATGAAATGTATTAGCTACCTTTTTGAGAAAATTTTTAAAGTACTTGTTAATAAATTTATCTTATGTTGGTCAAATATTACATCTGAAAATGAATCAATTTATTTTTAATTATTTTATTATTTATGCTAAATTGTGAACTTGGATGTTTGTTGTAAGTTTGATCATTTACTAATATCGTAATGTTTCAGCACATTGAGGACCTGATTGTTAAAATATTAATCTGTTTTGATAAAACATAATATCTTTAATATTATGGTAAAGTACTTGCATGTCTAATAAGAAACTAATTTATCAACTGAATAAAAGTAATTTCAAGAACATCATTTTAGAAGTATCATTTTATGCTAGTTGATTACATCTTGTTTTTTAATTGTATCATTAAAGAAAAATAAAGCAACATATGAAAGATACTTGTTATAATAAATTATTGTGTAAATTGATTTCTTTATTATTTGTTGACAATTTAATTATCCTCCAGGCTAAATCTCAAAGTTATTGACTTTGCTAGTGAAATTTGCATACATTATGTTATTCCCTTCAGTATTTCCATTGACTTTCAGTTTTTGAAAAGTATGTGTTTAGTTGATATGATTGACTAAATTCTATTGCAGAATTTAACATCCCAGATATCCAAAATAAAATTTGAAAAATGATAATAATTTAATGTTGAAAGCTTAATGTCAGTACTTAATCTATAGAACATCGATTGATTTTTCAAGATTTTGACATTATTATCTTGTTACATATCAGTTTGCCATACATGAAACGTAATTTGGAAAGTAATATTCAGTATCTTGTTAAGTGATGAAATGAAGAAATTTTTTAAAGTTCTCAGCTGATCAAAATTTATTTTTAGAAATGAAAAGTCCTTGAAGATTTTTTTAATAATATTTCTTTATCGTTTATTTGCTTTCTTGCACAGTCCCTGAACAATGACATCCACTCACTGAAGAACATTCTTCTTGAAAGTTTTGTGCTAGTGGAGCAGGCACATTCAAAGGAGCGGAGGAAAAATGACCACTCCTACATATCCATGCTGAGGGAACGAGCACTGGACCCTCTGACTGCCAAGCGCATGCAGAAGATCGAGCAACATTATCTGTACCTCAGCACCCAGTTACAGGAAGTTAATAACAAGCTAGACCAAGACTGGTTTGAGTACCTTGAAAAGAAGAAAGCTAACCAAAGGTAAGGAAATGGCCAGATGATGAGTATTTTAGAAATAGTAATATAAGCATTTTCTATTGGTGTTATGAGTAAGTTAACCCTCTGAGCACCCAATTATTTTGAACTTTTAACTATCAGGTTAGAAAACTTAGCTTTTAATGAAAATGAATCAATCTGTTTGGTTTTTAATTATATCTTTGAAATCTTGAGAACAATTTATCCATGGGTGTTTAAAAATGTATACATATAAATATGAGCTATCTGCTTTTGAACTGAACATGAAAAATGGAAAAAGACGTTTGCTCCGCTCGGAGGGTTAAATAAAAAAAAATCTGTTATATATGAAATTTTGTGCAAGATACTGTGATAACTTGATTTTCATCAATAATCCGTCCAAAAGCAATCATGTATATTATTGTGTGAAAATTTTTTATTTATTGCTACTTAATACAAAAAAGAACAATTGATCCATTAAAAGTTTAACAACTGAAACCGATGAATTCTGGTATTGATTGAACTCTGAATTGTAAAAAATAATTATTTCGCCCCTTTATATTCTGCTATTGTAGATATGACATTAATGATTTTATTGAAAACTATCCAAAAATGAAAATGGATGCCTTCTTATTCTTTGAAAATTGTATAGTATTATAAATAATTGGGTTTGTTTTATTTCTTTTATTTAGATCTATTCGCCATATATCTTCAGCAGAAGCTATGTATAAAACAGTTGTGAACAACCAAAAAATTATCCACAATTTAAGACAAATTATAAATTCAATGAGCAACCAACTTGTTGAAAAGAGGTTACAAAATTTGTCTAAACGGAAAAATAAGACAGAATTTATCAAGAGGTAAGGTTTTTATTCAAGTAAACTCTCTCACTTTTAAATACCAGATAAATGTACTTCATTATTGTTATCTTGTCTTAAAACCATAAGTGAGCAATTTTTAGAGTACTTAAAACTAAAGTTAGTCTAAATTATTAATATCATATCAATTAATTTATCCTCGAATTCACATTAACATCTGTTACTCGTAGCAAAAATTTCGCTGTCCAGTGTTCAATATCATGAGAGAAAGTAACATAAGTAACCTTTTGTTACAGTTTTTCTTTGAACAGTGTATTGAAGATAATTTCTTATACTAAGAAATGAATACCTTGCATACCTTTTTGTATTGTTTTTGAATAATGGAAGACATAATTGCTGTATACTTGAATTATTCAGAAAGTTGTCTGATATGAGGTGGTTTTTAACACATTAAGCTCCACGACGTGCGTCTGAGATTCGAACCATCTATCTAATTAGATGGCCGCTTCTCTGCTGGAGGAGCGGGTGACTGATGCGGTTAAAACGGAAAATTTAGTGTCAGTCACCGGTGACTGACATGGTGCTTAACGTGTTAAGTTTAGCCAGCATATCTATATTAATCGTTTACAGACCAAATTTAGATCCAGGGTAATTTTTAATTACTTTTTTGCATATTTCTCTTCCTAATGCTTTAGTTTAAAGATATGAGTCATCTAAATATTAATAAAATTTATATATGTTTTTTTAATATTCCCAATTGGGAACATTGGCCCCTTCTGATTAAGCTCAGTATACTAGACATACAAGTGAATAACAGTGATGATCAGACTGAATATTAAGGCAAAGTATTGTGAAAATTATTTACATAACTAAGCACAGATGTGAATTCAATTGAAAATTTATGAATTTAAATGAATAAAAAATATATATTGCACAAAAGAGTGCAGAAAATGAAATTTTACAATCCAGTGGCACTCTGGGAAATAGTTCGAATACAATCCCCTTTTTGCGTTCATTCCACTTTAATCCTGTTTTTTCTCAACATTATGCATATTTACCCGAATTGTTACAATAAGGCAATAATTCACAACTGGTAACTTTTGGTCGTGTTTGAGATCTATCCTTTTTTGCCACAGTTTGTAAAAAATGTAATTGCACTTTCTCGATGAAGCTCCAGATGAGTGATTTGGTTATCTTTCCTGTGAGTTTCTGTATGCAATAGCCATCCAGAAACAACTATATTTAGTACATTTTGCAAATAAAATATACCACTGTTTCTTTTTGCGAAGGTGTGACGGTAGTTTCTCACAATTTATGCAACTGATCAACCCCAGTCATCCCAAAATAAAATTTATGAATCAAATTTCATTTCCTGTGTGTACCTTTTCTTCTGTGCATAAGAATATCTTTTGATTGGCTGGATTGGAAAATGAAAATGTTAATTAGAAGAAACAATCAATACAAAATTATCATTCTGGCTATACATAAATGATTATCTGGCATATTTATAATTCCCCTTTCCCAGATTACAGATAAAAATGATTTTTTCTTTTTGCTAAAATTAAAGCATTAACCTTTTAATAACTGAGGGGGATTTCCTTTCCTGAATTACAAGGCGTGTCCGGAAAGTAAGTATCGTTTCGTCACACCGCAGCGCTAGTGTCGCAGTTCCGTGCACGTGCACACATGTCTCTGGTTCATTGTCTGTCCACTGACGCCATTACAGCAGGATTGTGTTGTGTTTACAGGTGTTAGTGAGCGTTCAAAATGTTTAAGACGATTGCCGATCCTGCCGACTGTGAAGTGCGTTCTGTAATACGGTTTTTGAACGCAAAGAATGTCAAGCCAGCTGAAATTCATCGTCAACTTGTAGAGATTTATGGTGAAAATGTAATGACTGATGGAATGGTTAGAAAGTGGGTTTGACAATTCGATGATGGACGCACCAATGTTCATGACAAAGCACAGAGTGGGCGACCTTCTGTTGTCAATGGTGGTTTGGTTGCAAAAGTGAATGAGAAAATTCGTGAAAACAGTTGGTTCACAACAAGAATGCTTTGTGATGAGTTTCCACAAATTTAAAAAACTGTTTTGCATGAGATTGTCACAAATCGCTTAAATTATCGCAAAATGTGTTCCTGTTGGGTTCCAAAAATGCTTATGGATGTCCACAAAACGAAGGGACTTGGCAGTGCTTTGACATTTCTTACCCGATACAGTGAAGAGGGCAATGAATTCCTAAACAAAATTGTGACCGGTGATGAAACTTGGGTTTGTCATGTCACTCCAGAATCCAAACAATAGTCGATGAATTTCAGCTGGCTTTAACATTCTTTGCGTTCAAAAACTGTATTACAGAACGCACTTCACAGTCGGCGGGATCAGCAATCGTCTTAAACATTTTGAACGCTCACTAACACCTGTAAACACAACACAGTCCTGCTGTAATGGCGTCAGTGGACAGACAATGAACCAGAGACATGTGTGCACATGCATGGTACTGCGACACTAGTGCTGCTGTGGCGGTAGAACGAAACGGTACTTACTTTCTGGACACGCCTCGTATAAGATAATTATCCTTTCCATTTTACTTTCAGTGGGAACTCACAACAGAGAAATTGCTTTTTTCACAGAATAGTCATGACTGGCCAATGTTCCTAATTGGCAACACCGAACTTTAGTGAATGAAAGCAAACACATTTCTTATTTATAGAATTATATTTTATTAATAACATGAGCATTTTTACCGATTTTTAGAAATTTTGAATTGTTTAATTTTTTAGGAATTTTTATGCTACGCACAAATTAAAACTTAAAAAAGCCCAATTTTTGGAAATTTCTGTACATTGCCCATTTTATATTTGAAACATAATTTCTACATAAAAAAATCGAGCTTACTTTCAATTATAATTAACAATGTTTTCAAAACAATATGAATGATTTTATTTTTAAATGAGTTTTCAATTCAGTGTTCCTAATTGGGAACATTGGCCTGTAAACAGTTAATTTTATCATATCTATATTTATTTTTGTTAAATATTTTTTATAACATTTTTTCACTATTCTGCTAAAGTTTTTCATAGTCTTGCTAAAATGTGAACTCTTCCACTTAGATCTGGCCCTGAAGAATTGTCAAAATTAGCTGATGCCTTCCTTCAAGCTAAAATTACAAGTTCTGAGGAGGAAAAACCCCAGTTGCCCAAGAAGATGCCATTTAGTGCTCAGCAGGCACTTAAGAATTATCTGTCAAACTCACCTGTGACTGTTGTCAGACCTACCATAGTTAGTGAGTACTTTTGTTTCAATCAGTCGTTTCTTTGTATATCATTATAATTCATTTCTTTTGACTAAAAAATATTGATTATTAATTCAAATGTTACCCGAGAAGTGTGAGGTTTGATTTTTTGCCGATCTATAAAAACTGTACATTCTTCATTTATTCTGTTGTGCTTTTATCATACCGCGAATCTGCACTGTTCTGTTAAAATTTTGCTATATTCAATGATTTTATGCACTGCAACATTTGTTTATTGTATTTATAATTAAGCTTTATTGCATAATTGAATTAAATTGCCATTTTTTACTGTGTCATGTGATGTTATTGCCACAAGTCAGTATTTAATTTCATACTATACCATCAGGATTCGTACGCGTCCTTACAAGTCCTTACTTTTACATTTAGTCCTTATAAATCCTTATTTTTATGTCCCATTTTTAAAAAGTCCTTGAAAGTCCTTACTTTTAACTCTGCCATTATTAAAAAATTTAAAATTTCACCAATTATAGTTTTTCTAATTCCTCCTTCTCGGCGGCTCTAATCTCGGTCGACGTGGCTCTCGCGGGGTGGGGGGACGACACGGCTCGCGTTCTATGCATCCATACCATACACTTCCATCACATACACTTTGAGAAATAAGGGAGGAGTTACAGATGGCCTTTATTGGTCCATGGTTCCATAGGAATGATTGTCAAAAGTGCTGTTACCATTTTTAGAACAGTATCAAAGTGATAAACCTTTACTTCCATTTTTTGCCAGTGATGTTTTTAAAACTTGTTAATGATTGCATTCAACATTTCAAAATTTTGAAACCAGAGAATGAAAGAATTGAGAAACCTGAGACTTTATGCAAATTCAACTTCAGTGACCCAAACTTGTATAATGATAAAAGTGTATTTAGGATTTGCTGCAGAGCAACTAATAAAAGAAAAGATAAAAAAATACGGAATTAGCAGACAAGGATGTTTTCACACTCAGACAGGATAGTCGGAAAGACATCATAACAATGATAAAACATTTCATGCAGAAATGTTCTGTGAATTACGCACTAGTAAGACCTGCGATTTACATTGATCCTCGAGTAATGGCTGGATATCCCGAAAAAGCACAGGAAAAAATGAAAAAGGTATTGATTGTGTTGTCGCAAAATAAACGTATTTTGGAAAAAGATTTGGACGAAATTTTGTTACTCTAT
Source organism: Araneus ventricosus (assembly GCA_013235015.1). Lineage (NCBI taxonomy): Eukaryota > Metazoa > Arthropoda > Arachnida > Araneae > Araneidae > Araneus > Araneus ventricosus. Next base: position 9,354 of record BGPR01018898.1, on the reverse strand, counting down.
GCAGATTTTCTGTTAAATATTGTAAATCCAAATTCATTTTAATTTACTTCTTTCAATCCAAAGAGTGATTCCATTGTTACTTTTTTACAAACTTATATTAACAATAATCATTATGAAAAAGTTTGGAAGATTATCAAAATGGAATTAAAACTGCCACATTGACAATGAGGTTTTTCGGTGAACAAGGCCCTGGAAATAGAAAATTTGAAAGATGCTTCATATATTTCCCAGCGTCTAAATCATGAATTTATTAAGCTGTCTGGGCTATGTATGACTTAAAAATTACTAAAGAAATGAGGACAGCTGCTACCTGAGCTAGAGCAAAATACATGCAGTATTTAGAAAGTGAAAGATCCAAAGAAAAGACTGAAAGAAAACAACTGAAACGAAAAGCTTTAGAGGAGGAAATAGATTTTTTAAAACAAAAGAAAATGTTCCTCCAAACAGACCTACACCAAACAAATGAGAAAGCAAATGATTTAGCTAAGGAGGCTGAAAAGTCAAAGGACATAAATTTATTTATTCGATCGCACGAACTAAGAAAAACTATTTCTGAAAAAGAAATTAAAATAAATACCTTAGATGTAAAATTGAATGAAAAAAGTTTGGAATTAAAAGATATTTAATTTGATTACCAGTTTCATGGGTTTTTTTTCATCAATTTATTAACTCATATTTTTAGGAGTTTTGTTGTGTTAAATTTGTAATGTATCTTCTATGTAATTTATCATCTAATAGGTTGAATTTGCAAAAATGAGACATTTTATTTAAAAATGCTTGCGACAATTCGTTAAGTTTATTCAATTTAGAGGTCCTTATTTTTTGGGTTTTTTTTAGTCCTTAAAAGTCCTTGATTTTCTTTTAAGGAAATGTGTATGAACCCTGTTCAATGGAGATAGGTTTTGATAAAATTTGTAGTAATGGCAAAAATCAGTACATGAAATTTGTTACTAGTTTATTCTCAAGATTTCTTTGAATAATAGTTTTGTAATTGATTAAACAGAGTGGTAGTCATTATATGTATCATTGAACGAAAATCATAAGCTCATGGTACTTATTAAGAAGGTGATGTTAGGCTTCAGCTAGGCTAATAATCTTATATGCAGACGTGTCGCATCATAAATATGATTTAAAAGCTGGAAGTCATTTTATTTTATCATTTAATTCTTTCTTATCTTAATTTTATTTTTTGAGTGTAATTATTTTCCAAGAAAAATTTTAACTTAAGCTAATAACATTAAATTTTTTGTTTAATTAGTGATATATTAAGAAAATCCAAAGTTGAAGTGACATTTTTTGTTTTAGGCTCCCCTGCTCAATCCAGGCTGTTATCAAAATCATTGCTATACAAGGAGAGTATTATGTCACGTACTTCAGATGAGACTGATATTGCTGTTACTGTAAGAATTTATTATTTCTGTTTATTTAAAACCACCAAAATTGATTAAATAAACTTTAATGATTACTTTATAGTTAATGGAAAAGTGATTCGATTATGTTGGTTTAGATTGTTAATTTATCAGAAAGAAATTTGGCAGGTGTCAGAGAGAGTTCAAGAAAAGTTCTTATTTCCGTTAAAAGAATGACATTCAGTGACAGAAATTATAGAATCATAATTGTCATTACCAT
>BGPR01018897.1:0-30144 GCA_013235015.1 Araneus ventricosus | reverse complement strand
GTTCAGGAGGAGGGTGTGCCTCAAGGTAGTGTTCTTAGCGTGACACTTTTTATTTTAAAAATTAACGGCATTTTAAAGCAACTGCAACCTTCGGTGAAGAGTTTTTTATATGTTGACGACCTGTACATTTCATGTACAGGGGTGCATATGAATTTTATACAGAGACAATTACAAATTGCTATTAATAGTATAACACAATGGTCCAAGGTAAATGGCTTTACCATCTCTACATCTAAAACCGCTGCTGTCCATTTCTGTCGAAAACGTAGTCTCCATTTTGACCCGGAACTGAAACTGAATAATGAAATAATCCCTTTTATGAATGAAATCCGATTCTTAGGCGTAGTTTTTGATAAGAAGCTCTCCTTTCTTCCACACGTAAAGCAACTGCGTAAGAAGTGTGAGAAATCTTTGAATATTTTGAAAGTATTATCAACCACAGCTTGGGGAGCTGATAGAGTATCTATGCTTAAAATCTATAAAGCCACGATACTTTCCAAGTTAGATTATGGATGCACCATTTATGGATCTGCTAGAAAAAGCGTCTTACAAAAATTGGACCCGGTTCATCACACAGCTCTCAGACTCTGTTCTGGAGCGTTCAGGACGTCCCCTGTGAAAAGCCTTTATGTCGATTGTTGTGAACCTGCTCTTGAACATAGAAGACAGCTTTTATCCTTGAACTATTTTTTTAGGATTGGGTCAAATCCGTGTCATCCCTTTTATGATTTTAAACTTCGTCCATTTCTTGTTCGACTGCAGGAGGCGAGGAAATCATTCGTACCTGTGTTTTTTACTAGAATTAATCTCACTCTCTCAGAATTAAATCTACTTTATCTGCGTCCAACTCGACAGCCAAACAATACTTTCCCTCCTTGGGAAATTCCTGATATAGAATATTTAAATCCTTTTAAAACTTTCAAAAAATCCGATACAACAGACGTTATTAACCAAAAAATCTTCCTTGAACACAGACAGCATTATCAAGACTCAATTCCAATTTATACAGATGGGTCAAAATCAGCTGCTCATGTCTCATTCGCTGTTGTTTTCCCAAACAAAACTATTTCTTTCACACTTCACTCCTCCTGCTCGGTTTTTACAGCAGAGGCACTTGCTGTTTTATTTGCCTTGGAAGAAATTTCTGACAGATTGCAAAGAAATTTTATTATTTACACGGATTCTCTCAGTGTTTTACAGTCCCTAAAGTCCTTTTATCCTCACCCTCATAATCATCCTGTGGTTTTAAATATTTTAGACCTTTTTAATAAACTGGCTTTACGGGGTTTTAATATTATGTTCTGTTGGGTACCATCTCATGTTGGAATTTTGGGAAATGAGCAGGCAGATAGAGCTGCCAAATCGGCAGTTGTCCCAATTTCTATCGGCATACCTGTGGGGGATTTAAAAAAGCACGTAGAAATGTATCTTCATACCAAATGGCAGGAGCAATGGGATTTGGAGACTGATAATAAACTTCATACTTTGAAGCCCCTTGTGCAACCTTGGCCCTCTTTAGCGAACAGAAAGGCAGATACTCTTATTACTCGTTTGCGCATTGGACATACCCGATTTACCCATCTTCACTTGTTGTTTGGAGAGGAACCACCAATGTGTTCGAGTTGCAACTGTCGGATGTCAGTCCGCCATATTCTTTTAGAATGCCCAAACTTTTATATCCAGCGTTTACAGTGTTTCAAAACATCTTCAATTTCCTTGCCGAATTTACTTGGCATTACTCCTCATCTTCAAATATTTGCATTTTTAAGGTCCATTAACTTTTATTCACAGATTTGAAAAAATTTTTACTCTTTCCACAAGTCATCCCACCATTCTTTTAATTTCTTTTTACATTGATACCATTTTCACATTCGTTTGGCACAGCATAGCCAAACCAATGGCTCTTGTGCCACAAAACAATCAAACAATCAATCTACTCGGCGATTTCAATGGTCATAGCACTTTGTGGGGCTCAGGTAGTACAAATTCTCGTGGGAGACAGATTGAACAGTTTAACTCTGATAACTGTCTCTGTCTTCTCAACAATGAGGAGAAAACTTACTTCCATGAACCCTCTCGTACCTTCCATAGTCTTGATCTGGCCATTTGTTCTCCTGACATCCTACCATTGCTTAACTTTACAGTTGAAAGTGATCTCTATAATAGTGATCACTTTCCGTTAATAGTCTCCCATGCTGATAGTGGCGGTGCGACTCATTGTCCTCCGCGTTATCTATTCCAGCGGGCAGACTGGACTGGTTTTACGCAGCTGGCAGCGATTACTAGGTCCATGGTCAGCACCCCTGACATTACGGAAGCAGTACAAAATATAATTGATTGTTTAATTAACGCAGCTAATATGACCATCCCTAAAAGTTCCCCACGTTTGCGAAAATTTCGTAGACCGTGGTGGAATGAAGCATGCCGCGACAGCCATAAAGAACAAAAACGACGATGGAATATTTTCCGTAGGTATCCTACAACAGAAAATCTTGTTGCTTTTAAGCGTGCCAGAGCCAATGCTCGTCGCATTCGCAGGCGAAGTCAGAGGGATTCTTGGATACGCTTCATTTCCTCAATTACATCCTCAACGTCTAGCTCGCAGATATGGAAGAAAATCAAGGCTGCTAATGGGATTTATAAAGAGTTTCCCCTTCCTGTTTTGCATACAGGAAATACTCAGTATTCCTCCCCTGCAGATATCGTCAATATCATCGGTCAATCATTTGCCAAAATGTCAAGCGCTGACTCATATAGCCCAACCTTTCTCGCGACTAAGAGGCGCGCTGAACACATACCTCTGAATTTTAGGACCCATAGACATCTTCCATATAACTCCCAGTTCAAGATGTCTGAGTTGAAAAAGGCCTTAAATGATGCTCATGATACCAGCCCAGGGCCAGATGGAATCGCATACATTTTGCTTCGCCATTTGAGCACAACTTCTCTCTCCAATCTGTTATATCTATTTAACAGAATATGGATTGAGCAAAAGTTCCCAAATCAATGGCATGAAGCTATTGTGATTCCGATTCTCAAACCTGGCAAGGACTCTGGCAACCCTCTCAGCTACAGACCGATTGCGTTGACAAATTGCATGTGTAAAACATTAGAGGGCATGATAAATACCCGCCTCATTTATGAACTAGAGAAAAATGATTGTATTCCTTCTTTGCAAAGTGGTTTCCGTAAAGGTAGGTCTACAGTCGATAACCTAGTGCTTCTGGAGACCGAAATACGCAATGCCTTTGTTCGAAGGAATCATCTTGTAGCAATATTCTTTGACTTGGAAAAAGCTTATGTCAGAGCCTGGCGTTACGGAATTCTTCGGTCACTTTTAGAATTTGGCTTTTATGGCAATTTGCCGATTTTTATCAAGAACTTTTTATCATCTCGCATTTTTCGAGTGCGTGTCGGCAGTTTTTATTCCAATCCTTTTATTCAAGCTGAGGGTGTTCCGCAGGGAAGTGTTCTCAGTGTAACGCTTTTTATCCTTCATCTTAGTCAGATTTTAAACCATCTTCCTCCATCTGTCACGGGTAGTTTGTATGTTGACGATCTGCACATCTCCTGTCAGGGCTCTAATATTCGATTGATTGAGCGACAGTTGCAACATGCCGTAAACAAGTTAGTGGCATGGTGTGACAACAATGGTCATACTCTGTCCTCTGAAAAGAGCCGTTGTGTCCACTTTTGTAGGAAAACTGGTATCCATCCAGATCCCACCATTCATATTGGTGATGTCGATATCCCTGTTGTTACTGAAATGCGTTTTTTGGGAGTCATATTTGACAAAAAACTGACCTTCCTTCCGCATATTTTATCTTTGCGGAAGAAGTGCGAGAAATTGCTGAATATTCTTAAAGTCCTCTCAACAACAACTTGGGGGGCTGATCGCACTTGTCTCCTCAGGGCCTACCAGGCCATAATACTTTCCCGCCTTGATTATGGATGTGTTGTGTATGGCTCGGCTCGCTCAACTCCTTTACGTAAATTAGACTTTGTACATCATTCCGCTTTGAGAATCTGTTGTGGAGCGTTTAGAACTTCACCTGTACAAAGTCTTTATGTAATTTGCCATCAGTTGCCGTTGTACTTGCGGCGTAAAATGCTATCCGCTCATTACTATTTCAGGACCCAGTCGGTGGCTAATCACCCCTTACAGCATCTGTCTCTCCCCATTGGTCTTCGCAGACTATACCTTGCTCGCTCATTCAACATTCTCTCCTTTTGTGAGAGAATCAAAACCGTGATTTCTCATGCAGGTCTTAGTGATGTGACAATCAAACAAAAAGATTCGTTCACATTCCCTCCCTGGGATGTACCTTGCTTTTCATACATCAATCCTTTTTCTTCGTTTGATAAATCCTCTACCGCACCTGTCATTTTTCAACAACTTTTCGCCTCCCATCGGCATCAGTTTTCATCATTTGACTCTATTTTTACAGATGGGTCAAAATCGGAGGGATATGTTGGTTGCGGCATTATCTTTCCACCAGATACTTACAGTCATCGCTTACACGCTTCATGTTCGGTTTTGACCGCAGAACTTGTAGCGATTTTCTGCGCTCTTCAGAGTGCTTTAGAAGCCTTATGCCATGCTGACAAACGGATGCACCCTGTGGCAGAAGACATCCTTTGTTACATGCGTGAACTTCAGACCCAGGGCTTTAACATTTTATTTTGCTGGGTCCCAAGTCATGTTGGGATTGTCGGCAATGAACAGGCTGATAGTGCGGCTAAAGCAGCTTCCAATGTTTGGCAGTCACCGGTTCCATGTAATGACTTGAAAATGTTCGCCACTCGTCACATCCATTCCCTTTGGCAAGAGTTATGGGATCTAGAGTTTCGTAACAAGCTTCATTTAATTAAACCACACATAAATGTGTGGTCTATTATCCCCACACGAGTAACTGATGTGAAATTAACTCGACTTCGCATCGGACGCACTCGTTTCACTCATAAACATCTTTTGTTTGGCGAGAGTGCACCCGAGTGCCGAACATGTCGTACTAACTTCAGAGTTGCACATATTTTAACCGAGTGTCCAACGTTTAATTCTCAACGTGTAACTTATTTTAACTCATCGTCTCATAACATGAAGGAGCCCTCAGGGGCTCACCTTCTTTAGGTGGGTACGGGTGTCCCAATCCCGAGGTACCCAGGGATCTCTACTCCCTTCCAGTTTACCCTCCCCTTTGCCTTCTGCTTTCTGCTGATCCCTTCCATCCCTCGACGGCAAGCGAGGGAGCTCTCCATGAGAGGCTGTTGCCACTCTGTTTGCTTCTTGCTTCTCATGGACAGCCAAAAACCCCACGTGTTGGCCGTGCGTGGCGACCCTTTTGACGGGTGGTGCACTGTAGGTCCCCGGTGTATCAATTCGGCTGGTATCCTAACCGTCTGGTTAGTCTGCTAGGGATCAAGCGAAAGGGTCATTCTCTGGGGCTTGGCGTTAAGGGTGGTCAACGTTCCTGGAGATGACTCTGAGCGTATAGGCACTGACTAGCACCAAGGCAAGTGCCGAGGCTGAGATTGTTCAGAGCCGGTAACTGCCTTCCCTTGTTGGGCTCCGTGGTGGGTGGTGCCGTCGGTGCCCGAATTTCTGTTGAACATTGCATGGGCTCTTCTGAAATTTCGTATGGTGTGGAAAGTAATAAATTGGAGAGTATTAACGTAGACTATGTGAGCAAATATGTGCGATTTTTGATCCTGTCTTCATCTGACAAATCTCGAACTCTGTCCACTGTTTCTCCATTTGCAATTTACAAGGGCATCACTGGTATTGGTGGCGAACCCAAAGCAGTTCGAAAATTGAAATCCGGCGATTTTCTCATTGAAACTTTCACTTCTACCCAAACAAAATCTTTTCTGTTAGCAAAAACGCTACTAGATATCCCGATATCCGTCATTCCCCACAAAAGCTTAAATTCTGTTCGGGGTGTGATTTCTGAAACTGAATTGCTCACTGCTTCTGACTCTGATATTCTTGAAGGATTCGCTTCCCAGGGAGTCATTCATGCTCATCGCATTCGTATTAAGAAAGGAACAGAATCTTGTCCGACGCAACACATTATACTAACATTTAACAAAACTGAACTTCCCAAATCTGTCACAGCTGGTTATTTGCATTGTCGTATTCGCCCTTATGTACCAAACCCGACAAGATGCTACAAATGCCAACGTTTTGGCCATTCGAAGGTTGCCTGCCGAGGCAAGCAGGTGTGCTCTAGATGTGCGTCAGAAGGACACTCTTTCACTGACTGCCATGCTGAGCCAAAATGTGCGAACTGTGCACAACCGCACGAATCTAATTCAAAACAATGTCCAACATGGCATCAAGAAAAACAGATACAGAAATTAAAAGTGACAAAAAATATATCTTATGTTGAAGCACGCAAACTATGTCAACCTACGACTACCCCATCTTTTGCCGCCATAGTCAAAGAAAGCAAATCAATACAAACAACAGAAACATTCACACAAACCGATGCATCCATTACTGGTCTTTTCTGTAGTGTGTCTAAAACGACTGTTTCAACTCTTACTGATGATAACATCTGTCGAGTGACACGACCTCCTAAAAAGAAGAAATCCAACCAAATATCGGATATCGTCCAGTCGAATGAAAACGTTGCAACTTCTAGTACCCATTTCAATAATTCTGATAACACGCTTGCCCAGGTAACACCCAGAATACCATGTTCTTCCCCGCAGTCAGAATCAATGCTGTCAGATAATTCAGTATCCGATGACAGCGATACAGATAATTGCATAGATTATGACCCTGAGGAAACTATAGAAGATATCCCACATGACTTTCGTACAAGACAACCATCCATTAGCCAAGCTAATTTGAATCGGAGATCTTTACCTACGTTTAAAATGAAGAAACACAGGCGCAGGAGGAAAAGCTGACGTATATCTTAGTTTTTGATAAAGCTTTTTTCCAGCAACTTCTACATTTGTAAATTGCTTTTTACTTTTGTTCCACAAACTTTTTACGATGTGGTTTTATTCACTTATTGTTTATTTTAGAATCCTGTTAATTGGTATCTAAATAAGAAAATGGTTTTAGAATTTTAACAAGTTTTCTATATCACCGTATGTTTGGCGCAGTATAGCCATATCTGGCTCTTGTGCCATTAAACCCCACAACTAACCTAACCATAACATGAAGGAATTGCTGGGGGAACTTCCCCATCCACATCTCTTTGACTTTTTAAAGGCCATAGGTTTTTATCATTCTATATAATTGTTTTATCCTTTTTATACTCGTCATTCTAAACTTGCATTCATGTTTTTACGCGCTTGCTGTTACAATGGGCGATTTTTTATTATCTGTATTAATTTTGCATGGGTTCTTTTTCTAATAACATAGTTTCCGTTCACACCATATGTCTGGCGCAGTATGGTCAAGTTGGCTCTTGCGCCATTAAACCGGAATCAACCAACCAACCAACCACGCGCTGAACAAGATCATCGGTTGACACTGGCTTCCTTCGCTGGCCGCCTGCATCATGAACATCTGTGCGTCCAGCATCAAAGTTCCTGCACCATTTCCGCACTTTTCTGTCACTCATGAACGTTTCTCCGTACACTTTACTCATTCGTCTATGAATTTCAGCTGCATTGCTTCCTTCAGCATGCAGAAATCGAATGACTGAACGCAATTCACATTTGGCGGGAGTCTCTATTTTTCGAAGCATGTTTATGTGCTCCCTACGTACTCAGAAATGACAACCGCGAATCGCCTTTTTCCCTGGACCAACTACAGACACAGCGCAAGACGTTTGCGCACAGACCTAGCGGATTTTCCCCGAAGCTTTCCTTTAGCGACCAATCGGACCTTGAAAAAAAAATAACCCTCGTATATTCTAATGTTTCCGTCTGTCAACTGATTGTCGCATTCCCTTCTATATTACTTTAGAGTCAATTTTTATGCCAAAGACGCCAACTTGTCTAAGTTCAGCGTAAAAGTTTTATGGCTAGAAAGTTATCGCACTATCTTTTCCCTGGCTTAGTTCAACTGGACGCAGTAATGCATGCGTGTCTTGAACGAAATGAAAGCTTGGAATAGATAAAAGTTCGCTTGTTTGATGGAAGCAGTGAGGGAGATTATACACACCAGCGATGATTGTTTTTAGCGGAGCGCACGAACTCGGCGGTTCACAATCTCCGAAACATGACACTTGGCATTTATACCCCTGCCTGAAAATTGAGTTTAACCTATAGTCCAGTCAAATTGTAACAAAAAAACTCGAATGGTTACATTAATTAGGGTAGTTCCGATTTTTTGATATGTTGTATGGGTCTTTACAGTGTTGAAAAATTCAAGTTTTCCAATTCCCCCCACCACCGCGGGCGCCGCCATCTTGAAAAAACTGCTCAATTTTTGGACTTTTCCCTGTTTTTAGATAATATCTCCTAAAGTATTGGTCTGACAAAAAAAAAACTCGTTTGTACTTTTATTAAACTAGAGAACATTGTCTACAATTTGAGACAAAAATGAAATTTGTAGCTCTAATACTTCCCGAGATAGACCACTTTGAAGTTTGAGAATTTTTCTCAAAAATGTAAAAATTACAGATTTTTGGTCAGTGATTGCTTGATAGCAAGTAAATGGTGAATCCTACACTAAAGTTTGACATAACAATTATAGGAGAGGTAAGTAGCTCAAGTTTAAGACAAAGTTTATTCTTCTAGCTCGTTTAGACTACTTGATACAATCTTTTGAATATTTGTGTAGTTTTTTCAGGAAAACACGTGATAACTTGATACTGACAAAATCAATGTATTTATTAAAAAAACAAAAAGGTTCATAGATTGTTAAGTTTGTATGTCACATATATTCAGTAGGTCTGTGAATTATATATCAATAAATATGTAAGTAAATATATAAACAGTGACGAAACAAGAGGGGGGCAACCGGGGCATTTGCCCCGGGCGAAAAGCCGGGAGGGGGCGCCAAACCAGGGGAGGTGAAAAAGTTAGGAGAAAAATAAAAAGCATAAAAATATATATGTTTTACTTTTTAATTTTCTGTTTAAATTCTTGCCCTGCATGAAAACCGGTTGTAATGTTGTTAAATAATTAAGTAAAATTAAGATGTGTCTGTTGATAAAACCCAATCAACGCCGGTGCAACGAGACGCAGGGGGCTGAAGGGTGTGACTGATGGATTCGCGTAGGAATGTGGTAACGCATCTCACTACAGTTTCCTTCCGCATATGCGCCTGTCCGCACTCTAGAAATGTGCTCATATTACACCCCCTATCAACCCTTTACTGAATAAAATCGTCCAAAAGGGGCAGTCTTCGGATATTGAAACGGAAGGTAGGAGACAATTCCGTAACGTAACATCACTCTGCTACTCAACGAAAGATGTCCCGAAAATTATCAAGCTCTGAAAACCGTAAAAAAGCTAAAGAGAGAGAAAAACAAAGTAATCTCTCCTCATTTTTGTCATCGTGGCTAAAAGAAAATACGAATGAAGGTAAGTGGTATTAATCTGCTCTTTTTCGTTGCTAAGCATTAGTTTTTCAAAACTGTCGCTGGACAAGTGGTTGTCCTTTCGAATTTTGTTTACATTAGGCACACATTAAAGTAGTGGTTCTCAAAAGTGTAACTGTTCAAGTAAAAGTGTTCTAAAAACTAGAAGAGTTCCGGGTGAACCCTGTAGTATTCCAGAGAAATATGTGTCCAGCTATAAAAATAAATATATTTGCTATTTTTGTTATTAGTTTTCCAGTTCAAAGACAGTTTTCATTGCAAACAGCTAACCTTTCTGGTGCCTTTTCTCCTTCTGATTAAATACGAGGAAATGTCTCTTGAACCCTTTTTGGTTTTCCATAAAAGAAGGATATGTGTCAATATTTAAAAAAGTTTTAAACTTTTTACTGCAATTTTCAACATCATATTTATGTGAATTAGGATTCCCCCCTCCCTCACCACCATTATGTTTAAAAGAGAGGAAGACTCTCGGTGGAAATTTAAAAAAAAATTGAACCCGAAGGATTAGGCATTAAGAACTGCCGAGGGCAATCATACGATAACGGCGAAAATATGGCTGGTAAATATCAGGGAGTACTGGCACATATTTCCGAAAGTAACCCTTTGACCAAATTTGTACCGTGCGCTGCTCATACATTGAATTTGGTCTGAGTAATGTCAGGTTACTTCGGAACTGTTAATTGCCTTTGCATATATTTTAGCGCTTCTACTAATAGATGGGAGGTTTTATTAAAGTATTCACCACTGATACTAAAAAAAGAAAGTGACACTCGGAGGTCATCTCGTAGAGAAGCTGTAACTGTTGTCCACAAACACTTGGACAAGATTGTAGAGGCTTTGAATCACCTGGCATTAGATGCAGTATCAAGCCCTGAAACGAAGTCTGTGTCTGTTTCACCTTTGAAAAGTATTCAGACCTTTGAATTTGTAGCTTTTACTTGCTTCTGGTAGAAAACATTAAAAGAATAGACATCGTCAGTAAAATGCTTCAAAAAGAGCACATAGCCATTGATGTTGCCTGCAACCTCTTAAAAGGACTGACTGCACAAATAAAAGATTGTAGAGGTACAATTGTGAATAAAGTCCTTGAAGAAGCAAAGCAATCGTGTCTTGACCCGTCTTTTAAGGAAGAGGAAAAGATTTTTTTGACGAAAAATGTGAAGATGAAAGCTCTGAAATTTCTCAACATAAAAAAATCAAACTTGCCTTACTGCAAGTGAATGATAGAATAGAAGCTGAGTTTGAGAGACGATTCCAATCAATGCAAAAGGTGAATGAAATTTTCGGAATTCTTGTCTCCTAAATAACTGACGACTCTTGATAACAAAATTTTAAGAGAGAAGGCTACTACTTCGGCAAATTTGTACCGAGACGATCTGGACAAGGATGAACTGTCTGTTGAAATAAAGAGTTTTAAGTATTCTGTGATAGGTAGCGAAAATTTAGCTGGAAATGAATCAAAAATGAGTAAGCTAAATTCTACTGCCCTTGACTTTTAAAATTATTTATATACAACTGGTCTTCATGAAAACTATTCAAATTTGACCACGGCCCTAAGAATCTACCAGTTTCTGTCGCATCGAATGAGAGAAGTTTTAGCAAACTTAAAATCATAAAAAACGATTTAAGAAACTAACCACGCAAGATCGCCTTTCTAATCTTGCAGTGATTTATATTGAACATGAGAAGGCATCAAACGTTTCCTACGATGATGTGATAAAACTGTTACAGCAAAGAAGAGGAAAATTAAACTAAAATAATTTGAGTGTTTAATGGTTAACAGAGTAAACTAACCTATCCTTCTGAAAAATTGTTTGCAACATTAATTTTTCCAAGTGGAACACATAGTTAGGATATTATCATTATTATATTATTGCACATGTTTTTTATAATGTACACTATGTAAAACTTGAACTCAGTGTATTTATATTAGGTCAAACACAATTATTTTCTTCGCATGTTTTTTTTCTTTATTAAATACTTACAAACATATTAATTAGTGTTAGACATTTTTCAGTATAGAACGGTAGATTTTAATTAAGACTTTAAGCAAACTAATCTATGTGTTATTTGTTGGTGTTCGGGGTAGGTGTAGGGGGCGCTAATCGCAGATTTTGCCCTGGGCGCTAAAATACCTAGTTTCGTCACTGTATATAAATGATAAATAATTATAAATAAATTATGCACTACACAAATTTCATGGAAAAAAATGTCTGCTGAACCACAACTTTACATTTTCCTACCTTGTGAAGGGCCCGCGCCATGTCCCACGTTGTTTTGGCTCCCATTCCGCACATAGCAACATTACACTACTTACAATTCAATGTCTTCATATTCCAGTTGTTCATCAACCATGTCAAATGGTGCTGGAGCATCTCCCTCTTCAGGCTCGTTGTCTAAAATGACTGGCATTGGATTTTCGCAAGACTGTCCAATGCAATGTTTGCATAGTAAACAACAATCCACATGCATTCGTGCAAACTTTTTTGCAAGTACAGGAAATGCATTGAAGGAGGGACTCTGGTGCTGGATCCTTCTCTGGTTTCTTAGGGAAGAGGCCTGATGGAGTGTGCATCCGGCCCCATTTCAAGGGATCTTTTTCGTTTCCCAACCATGTTTGCACCTGGTGGTAACTTCTCATGGCATGCAGTTGAGCAGCATCGGTAGTTGGTGGCAATCTAGCGAGGTTAAATTTAGTTTTAGCTGCAGCTTTAACAAATGAGTGGTACCTTAGTTCATCAAGGTTTTGAGTTGCTGGATCTCCCCCATACAAAGCAACAAGAACATTTTCCCCTGCTTCTGTTACTTGCTCTGTTGTTGCTTGAGGATTAAGGAATGTTGCTGCTCTATTCAAAAGTTCTTCATGTTTCAGAAATAAACTAATAAATTTGTTTTTACCTTGGCCAAACAGTGCTGATGTGATATCACAACCACTTATAGCATGAATAAACAAAAGTTCATTCGAGAATTAATGATTAAATGATGTGGTTGAGTAATATCTGGCGTTTCCCCTATTCCACACTTTTGGGGAAAAAACATTACTGCGTCGATGCCAATGCAGTTAGGAGAACTAGCAGCTCAATGTCCTCACCAACTACACGCACATAGTCCTATTGAAGAGCAACAGAAATGGCAGTGTTCACAATCGTGAAGTCAGCATCTTCAACTGCCTGCTGCACGCAGATATTAGCTTTTCGCAAAGCCTTCTTGAACAGTTCGATAAAACGTTTCTTATTACATTCATTTGCAAGGAGCTTTTCTTTTGTATATTGTAACACTGTTTCTTCATGAAACATTACACCAGGAGAAAAATGGGCTGCCCGTCGAAGTCGTTCACAATTTTTGGTGCTCTTTTTGTCATTCATCAGGGAAACCATCAAAAATTACAGCCATATCTTGACCGTATTTACTATTCAAGTATTGAACATATCTGTCAGCTATTGCTCCAAATGTGGCTTGTTGTCGCCACACAATTTTGTGCAGTAAATGACCACCATCAACCACGACATACTGGGATCCTTCAGGTTTTACATCCTCTGTAATGGGTGAGAATGATGTATATAATGAAGAGTTTGTTCCCTTACGCATGCTCTCTCCTGTGAATAACAAGATAGGAAAAGATGACAGTTCGAATTTGAAAAATGCTTTTAAATCGTCATCTGACTGCTTTGCTATGCATAACCTGTGAAAAAGTATATGGGGATCCACAACAATGCTGATGTTACAAATTTTGACGGAGCTGTTAATAGAAGCAAGTGTCAGTACTTTGCCCTTCCGTTTTAATTTCACATTCTCGAATTTTTTCCCCCATAATTTTTGAAATCATATCTCTTCTAATCTCTTCTGACAAATGGCAGTTTACTTCATTACCTCCCACAATTCCTGAATCTATTAACATTATTACATCAATTTTAGGGAATGGATTGTGTTCAGAAAGCCACTGAGAGAGTTTTGCTGAATCTTCATTATCCCGGGTTATTCGAGAAGGCCTCGTGTCAACATGTTCTGATGATGTTAATTTTACATCACAGAATTTTTCAATTTCAAAACAAATGCTTTGGAGATGTATCATTTCAAGGGTCCATGGAGTGAACACTCCATTGAGTATATGTGATATACAACCTTAACAATCTATGAACCTTTTTTGTTTTTTAATAAATACATTGATTTTGTCAGTATTAAGTTACCACTTGTTTTCCTAAAAAAACTACAGAAATATTAAAAAAATTGTATCTCGTAATCTAAACGAGCTAGAAGAATAAACTTGATCTTAAACTTGAGCTACTTACCTCTACTATAATTGTTACGTCAAACTTTAGTGTAGGATTCACCATTTACTTGCTATCAAGCAATCACTGACCAAAAATCTGTAATTTTTGCATTTTTGAGAAAAATTCTTTTTTTGTCAGACCAATACTTTAGGAGATATTTTCTAAAAACCGGGGAAAGTCCAAAAATTGAGCGGTTTTTTCAAGATGGCTATGCCCGCGGTGGTGGAGGGAATTGGAAAACTTGGATTTTTCAACACTGTACCAACCCATACAACATATCAAAAAATCGGAACTACCCTAATTAATGTAACCATTTATGACAATTTGATTGGACTACTAGTTAAATTACTATTACCTGGAATGAAGATTGATATTAGTGCTGAAAGGGAATTTATTAGTAATTAAGCCCAATTAGATGCCTCATTTATTCGTCTCCATTCATTTCAGTCATTCAACCTTCCATTCTCACATGCATACAACAAGTTATGGGAAAGAAGGTACAGACATAATAAAATTAATAATATAAATTAAAAAGTAAATAAAAACTTAGAATTATATGAGTTTGGATAGAAATTGGGGTAACTCGTTACCTGGCTTTGGCACTGGTGTAAGCGATTTGTGGTCTTCGTCATATCTGGTCAGGGTCTTTGACTTAGGTCCAGGGAGGGGCCTTCCATGCAAGCCCTGAAAAGGTCTAGATGGCTCATTTCCTTTTATGGTGCATCTTTGTGGGTGGTGGATTCCGTAATCTTGCTTAATCTGGAAGGAGAAGAGTCCTTGCACGCCGTTTTTTTCTGGGGTGACTTTGATCGTTCTTTGGTATTTCTTGGATCGCTGGGTTATTTCTGTTTTCTATTTTATTGAAAAGGGTATTTGAGAGTTTTTTGAAGTATTCTTTAATAGATTTGAGTTTAAGATCTTTGGCGATATACCTGTTGCGAAGGAACCATGGTGAGTTCGTGACTTGTCGGGCTATGATATTCTGGGCTGATTCAAGTTTTTGGATATGGCTTTTGGCGGCCGCTCCCCACACTGGGGATGCGTGACTCATGACTGATCGAGTGATTTATACAGGAGTAACTTGTTGCTCAGAGAGAGATTTCACTTTCTGCCTTTGAGTGGATAGAGGATGGATTTTATGGCATTGACTTTTTGTCTGTTGTTATCTATGTGTTTTTTGAAGGTCAGTCTTTTATCTAGGATAACCCCTAGATATTTGGTGCTGTCGCTTCATGGATTTGCTTTGTAGTAAAGTTTCGGGTAATATGGATTGTTTCTACGTCGTGAAAAATACACAGCTTGGCATTTGTCGATGTTGATTTTAATTTTCCAACTTATCATCCATTTACCCAGAAGGTCCAGGTAGCTGTTTAGTTCATTTGTGATGTTATTGGACGCACCGGTGCTCATGATGGCAGTATCATCAGCGAACAGACATAATCAGGTTTGGCAGTTCCTGGGACTGGGAATGTCATTAATGTAGATATTGAACAGCTTGTTAAATTACTATTACCTTGGATCCTTGAACTACTCCGGCAGCTATTGCACGTTCAGAGGAGAGATTACTCCCTACTCGAACGGCAAAGCGCCTTCCTCGTAGATAGGTAGCCATGAGCCTTATACTACCCGGGATCCGCAGTACAATCAGTTTGTAAAGCAGGCCGTCTGTCCAAACCCTGTCGAACGCCTTTGCGATATCAAGAAATACTGCTCCGGTGTCCTAGCCTTCGTCCATATCTTCTCTAACGAATTCAGTGATTCGTAGGAGTTGTTGAACCGTTGACAGATTTTTCCTGAACCCAAACTGGTAAGGGATGAGTTGGTCGTCAGTGGTGTCCTCAATTCTGTTAAGAATGATCGCTTCCGAAATTTTACTGAGTGCAGACAATAAGCTAATGGGCCTATATCTGCTCGGGTCTTGTGGATTCTTTCCAGGTTTAATAATGGGTACTATTTTAGCGACCTTCCATTCATTGGGGGGATATTTATGTTTAAGGATTTCGTTAATAATTTATTCGGGTCTAATGATTGATTTGATTGGCATACGTTGTATCATTTAATTGGTTATTTGGTCCGGACCGTGGCTTTTCCCTTTCTTAGGTTATTGATGATGTCAAGAAGTTCAGATGGGAGGCAAGGTGTAATCTGTGTCTCGTCATTTTTTTGAAGAATTTTTTTAGTACACGTTTAACTTTTAATTCAGTAGGGGGTGAGAGAGATCAATAGGTTGGAATTGATTTTCAAGGATGTCGGCTATTGCATCAGCTTTCTCTTGGTTTTTATAAACAATAGTTTTTTCAATTAGGAGGGGGGGTCATTCTGAAAAAGGTTTAGATTTTTAGAGATTTTTTTGGCATGTTGCCAAATTGTCCCGTCAGAAGGGTTTAAGTTCTCGATAATGTCGCATCGAAGGATCCTTTATAAAACAGTAACAGAACGGGTGCTGGCGCATGGGGCAGTCGCCTGGTGTCTAGAACCTACAGTCCGAATCGCCAGAAAACTCTCAACAATTCAACATCCGTTCCTCCTGGCGATCTCAGGTGCCTACAGGACAACCTCCACGGCAGCTCTGCAGGTCATACTGAGTATCCCTCCTCTTCATCTACAATTACAAAGAGAAGCTCTTGGCACAGCACTCTTCAGACTTAGACTTCCTCTTTCTACAAACGTCAGTGACATCGATCCCAGTGAAATTGATGAAAAAGCTACCGGATGGTCAACACACCCATCGGAACATCTAAGTCCAACTCAAATTTCCCTGGATGACGGAGGCAACATAAACACTGGACTTAGAATTTATACCGATGGATCGAAAACAGAGAGGGGTGTGGGTGCAGCCTTCTGTGTTTTGACCGACGTCAACATTACCTACAGATGGTCTACCAGGCCTTATCTTAGAAATACAGTCTTCCAGGCAGAAATCCTAGCTCTTCTCAAAGCAGTGGAACACGCCGTTTCCCTCCCAACTCAACAACTGACCTATTCTAGTAGACAACCAAGCCAGCATCAATTCAGCAGCAAACCCAAAGAGTCACAATTCAATTGCCCGGAAAATCTTCAAGTTACTCCATAGTCATCCTCATATCAGAGTGTCGGATCAAAGTCCATGCTGGTTACATAGGGAACGAAGAAGCAGACAGACTGGCTAAGGAGGCAGCAGAAACGGAAAATTTTCCTGAAACACCATTCGAGTTACCAAAATCTTTTATCAAAACATTCTTAAGACAGAAGATGTTGGCCACCTGGCAAATGGCTTGGGATGATGGAGATACTGGGAGGTTCATTCACAACATAATTCCCAAAGTTAGCTTGCATCCAATCAACTGGACACGCAACGAAGTTTTATTTTTCACAGGACATGGGCCTTTCCCTTCGTTTCTCCATAGATTCAACCTTGCCGAAACCTCTTTCTGTTCTTGTGGGGGAATCGGAACACCAATCCATTATGCTACGGTTTGCCTCCTCACAACCTCCTACCATATGGCACCACCCAGCCAACAACATTAGCCAATATGGTTCCGAAGAGTAGCCAACAATTCAACGTCAAGAAGGAAGATACATAATTTGCTCCACTTTCTCCAAAGAGAAACCAGTCGTTTCCGTCCAGATCCCAATTAATTGTTTTTTTTTTTCGTTCCTTCAATAGTCTTCTCAGTTGAGTCCAATGCTTTTGTCCCATTCCCACATTCTTGGCCAACATTTTATTAATTAGCAACTTCAGCAACCGAACAACCTCTTCCTCCAGCGATGAGGGAAATTAAATCCAACCAAACTTCAACTTTCTTTCATGCGTCTTCATCACTCCATCCTTTCCTTTAGAGATGGAAGGTCCCGTTTCACCAGTTCAACATTCAACTTCGCCTCCTCTTCAGCCCATCATCCCCTAATGAATTCAGAACAGCTTTGTCGTTCTTTCAGGACTTTCTTCCAAGATCCTCCGTGTTTCTCCTTCAAATAGAGTTCCATCAGCCAAGTCCTCTTCAAAATCAAACTTTTTAAAATACTGTGCGGCCCATCTCTCTGTTCTTGTGTACATTTTTATGTTATTTTTATTACTGTATTAATTTGTTTTTCATCTTTTTCCTTTCATTTTCTGTTTTTTTTAATGTATTTTTTTCTTCGTATAGTCTTTCCATTGCATTTTTGTTTTTATTATTTTCTAGCTATTTCATGTATAAATGTGTAATTTTGTGTTTTTCAAGGTTTTATTTTCCCGTGTTTCCAAAATATTTTTTTTAATGTATAGCACAATAGCAATCCTTCCTTTGCTCCTGTAAATGTTTGTAGACTTGTTGCGTTTTTAATTAGGCAGCGGTATAGAGAAATGTCAAGTTTTAAGAGAGGTCATCCCTTCGGGTGTTGTGATTTCTCTTCCACTTCATGACCACGTCACTGCTTAAATAACCATATGGTTATAGTTGCAAGGGCATGGAGTGGTGTTATGTTATGGCTCTTTTGATTGGCCTCAGCGTGTAATTTTCTAAGGATGTTTCGAGCTCTATTGTAGAGATTTTTATCTCTTGGATTCTGAGAAATTTGGGCTATTTTTTTAAGTTTGTTTCTTATTTTGGTTTGTTGTTTAATTTCCGCAGAGTATTCCTCTTTTCTGGGGCTCACCCATTTACCTGTTGTGTTGTATGCCTTCAGATGTTCAGTTGTGAACCGCTATACCTCTTTCTCCATGTCTGCACCGTTCTGGGGATTCAACTGGGCTGTGGGGTTTTGTATGATGGTCTCTTGGTGTTTCTTAAAATTTGGAAAAAAAATTTGTGTGTGTATGTAATTGTGTTTGTGTCAAGCCAGTACCGGACAGAGAGATGATCGCTAGAGAGTTCATTCTCACTATTCGCAGTACTGGCATAATTGATGTTTCTGGCAACTGCTCAATCGATAATGGTGGAACCTCTACGGTCAAAATGCTTTGGTGTGTCCGGGTCTATTATGTTCATTTTAGTTTTTTGGGCAAAGCTATACAGCTGATTACCCAGTTTGTTTGCTTTATTGCAGTTCAAAATTAATTAAAGAGAACTATTAGAAAATTTTAACTAAGACTATACACTGCTAACTAAGTGGAAAGGTGGGAAAGGGGGTGATTAGGGAACGTCCAGATGATCTGTTTGTCGCCAATTTGTTTATTTTCGCCAAACCTGAGTCGGCAGTCCCTGCTGCTAATCTTCGCCCAGCTCTCACTGGCAAACCCTGCGTAATGCGCAGCTCTGGCACATTACACAGGACCATGGCTCGTCGCCCACACACACAGTTTCACTAAAGAAACATGCAAATTGACTCACCCAGGGTCTCGAGGGGCCCCCTAGCCTGAAATCTTTTGAATTATAAGAAGATTCCGATGTAAAACTGCTTGGAAGTGCATTGGAAAATCTCCGGTGGGGGTAAAAATCGGTTTGTGTATGTTTCGTCTTCGGCAAGACCCACGTGCTGAAATTAGAAAAATGATAAGAAATATCACAAATAATGTCTCAAATGGACCGTGGAGATGTGATGAAACGATATTTTGAAGAAATTTTGTGGAAAGCTAGAAGAAAACTTGAAAATCTTCGAAACGTTGAGAGCTTCCGAAAAATCCGACCTCGCGCTCGGTGGAGTTGAGTTGTTTCTGTTGTTCTAGACAGAACACCGCCCTGTGCCCCCGCGCCTGATACCATTACGGCAACTGAATCGGTTGAATGGATACAGGGCGGAAGAAACTAACTCTACCTCGTACGGGGGCCCACAACCGCCCGCACCAGAAAACAGGCCCCCAAACTAATTTATTCAAAAAAAAATTAACAAAGATACATATTATGATAAATTGACAAATGTTGCCATCGCAGAGCACACTAATTGCTATGATGATTAATATGTAATGACCCATTTCCAGGATGTGGCCTTGAGATGAAAAACTAAATGCAATTGGGAATTCCTTACATAATTAATATTGAATATTATTGAAAAATACTCTGCAATTAATATGAAAACTACATACTATGTACTGTTATACAGACTATTATATAACACTATTATATTTCATGTAAAAAGTAAGATACAGTGCTCAATGTTAAATATATGTACAGCTAAAAGAAATATTTTCACTTTGGCCAGTTACTACTACTATGCGATATAATATAATTCACTATACAAATTTTAGTTAATACGTAATGCCATCAGAAAACACCAATCTAGAATTTCCCCCATGCAATGCTTGAATAATTATGGAAAACACTTTGCTATTTGAAAACTAAATAATGTTATACTTTGTTAAAAATATATATAAAAAGAATTATTTACCGTTACGCTATGTTGGTATATATTCAGAATGATTATTTCTCAAAATGGAAATTAGCAAGATTTTACTTGTACATTTCTTATATATAGTTGAATTACATGTTACGAAATAAAAACTATATACTGATACTTTTAATGGATACATAAACATAAAAGTAATTTCACTAGGATATTCTGCTTCTACCATGTAAATTGCATACTTTAATTTGCCATGCAAATCGATAACTAATCTGTACGGTTCTTATACAAAAATAAGATAGACTCTGCACAATAATATCTATATACCGTTACTCAATGTTGAATGTACATACAGAAAGATGATTTCACCAGATGATTCATTGCTACGACTATGTATAGTAAGACACGATACGTTGCTATTTATCACATGTAGTTGAATTGCACGTTGCGAATTAAAAACTATATACTGATACTTTTAATTGGATACATATACAATAAGGAAATTTCGCTGGGTGATTCTGCTTCTACTGTGCAAATAATATACTATATTTCACCATGCAAATCTATAATTAACCTGTACAATTCTTATACAAAAATAAGATACACTCCGCACTATGAAATCTATATACCGTTACTCAATGTTGAATGTACATACATAAAGATGGTTTCACTATATGATTCATTGCTACAACTATGCATAATAAAAACACGGTACGTTGCCATTTCTTAAACATAGTTGAGTTGCACGTTACGATTTAAGAACTATATACTGATACTTTTGATTGGATACATATACAAAAAGGTAAGTGATTCTGCTTCTACTGTGCAAATTGTATACTATATTTCACCATGCAAATCAATAACTAACCTGTACAATTCTTAAACAAATACATGGTTTCCGCGCACCTGGAAAGTCAGGTAAAGTCATGAATTTGGATAACGGTTTAATTTGTCATGAAAAGTCGTGATTTTCAGAAAAAATTGAGTAAAAGTCATGAAAAACTATAGGTTGTCATGGATTTGCTAGGCTGCCAACTGAAAAAATGCCGGTCGGATGAAATTTCCCTTTGCGTCGACGTGTCTAAACAGGCTTCTCTCCTTTCCGTCTAGAGCTCTTTTTAGCACGCCGTTACGTCACTGTCTACGGGGACTCAACCGTGACCCTCGAGCGTTATCGCTTCTTTGTGTAACAGAGCTTAGCAGCACATTGGATCGAAAGCCTTTTGCGTTGAGCAGTTTTCACTACAATTTTATAGGTAAGTACTCATTTTTAATTCGTTTGTGCTCTTATTCCATTTTGAAATTGATTTTACATGACGGGGAGGGGGGGGGCTTTATGGGAGAAAAAAATAGGTCAAATAAACAGTTCGTTATCTCGGTTTCATTTTCTCTTCATCGGGTAATGTGCGATGGCATACAGAGCTAAGAAATCGTGCGCGATGGTAGCCCTCGACCCGAATTTATGCCCCTCGAAGTCCGATTTTGATTAGATTTTTTTATTTATTTACTTTCGCGTTTTTCGGATGCATCGGCCGTTCTAAACACTATCCGATATCAATATTCGTAACCAAAATAGCGAATTTTATTCTTTCTAATAGACTTGATTCGGAAGCTGTAAAGCGATTTTTCGCCCTTTTTTCTCTGCGAAAATGTAAGCTCTGTATATATGAAACGATTTCTGTACGAAAGAAAAAATCATACAGACTTGAAACTTTAACAGAGTATAAAAGGAACTTTTACGAAACTTATAAAAGAAAAATTTTCTGAAAATCAACGTAAGTTTCTTCTTACATTTTTTTTTTTTTAATAACATGCTATTTCAAAGCGGACAATGGAATTTGTCATTATCTAAGGCAAAACTTCTTCACCTGTCTGAGAGTGAAACGTTCCGGAAATGAAATAAAGAGAGCTGTTGAATTGTTAAGTAAGTAAAAAAAAGGTGATCGCGTACTTCACTGAAAATTTGATGAATTTTGACGAAAATTTTGAAACTGGCCTGATTTGTAATTATTGCAATTCTAATAATTTTTCTTTATTAATAGTTTAGTTTATGATAAGCCTGTGTTTCTCAAATTATATCACGGAAAAAAAATTGAAGCCACTATTAACTTCTTGGAAAATTTATTATGTTCTAACAGAGAAATATGACAAGTGCTCTAATTTGTCATTATGCAACTCGATGTAAATTTCAGCTTAATCAGACAATAACAAGCAAGGTTAGCAATTATTTTTTTTAAAGAAATTTTTGTTCACAGAAAATATTTTCCAGTGAGATAGGTCGGGATTTTTTTTTTTTTTCTGAAAACAAATTTTGTTCTTTTTCAGTGAAAGATTTTGAAGTACTTTTTTTTATAATTTGTTAACTGGTCTTGGTATGTAATATCACTTCTTTTTATAGCTGCTGATTTCATCTTATGGCTTGGTGGGGTTTTTACAGTGAGTTTTTTTTGTGAGGTTTATTATACTATTTTTTGTTTGAAAACTTCATTTTTTTTATTTTTCAGTGTTTGACTTTTTTTAAGATCAAGTCTAATATATTTTAAAAATGAGTCATTAACAATTATTTTTAATTTTAATGTATTTTACATAATCTATATATATTCCAATGTTAAAAGTTTTGTGTGTGTGAGAGAGAATCAGTTATTTGTTTATAAAAGCTTAAAATTTTATTCATTAGAATGTTTTAATATAGGTGGTTTTTTTTCCAGATCTCTGCACATTTGAGGAAATGGCACCAACAAAATTTACAAAATTCAACCTTAGATGGTTAGATAAGGCAGCTTTTCCACAGTTTGCTGGCTGGTTGAGTACCGTAAAAGATGACATTCGTAGTGCTCATTGTATTGCTTGCAAGTCCACTTTTTTTTATCTCGCAATGTGGAACTAGTAAGCCTGGTGATTCTACAGAAAGTGCAAATTCTGGAGAAACTGCACAGCCAGAAAGTTTTAGCAACAAAAAAGATAAGGAGCAGACTATTCAACTTGTCACAACTAATGATGAAACTTTGAAAGCTGAGATTTTATGGGCAATGACTGTGGTTGAAAAAAAGTTGTCTTTAAATTCATGCAGTAACATATCAAGAATATTTAAGTGTATGTTTTCTGACAGTACCCTTGCTCAGCAATTTCAATTAGGAAAAGACAAAGTATCCTACATTATTCATTATGGGATTTCCCATTATTTTCATGAAACACTCCTTGACACTTTGAAAAATTGCAGCGATATAACTATATGCTTTGATGAATCTCTTAATAAAGTGGCCCAGAAAGAACAAATGGACTTGATTGCAAGATTTTGGATGGAAGGAAATGTTTGTACAAGGTATGGGAGGGTTTTTCTTGGACGTGCAACAGCTCAAGATTTATTAAACAATTTTCTCAAGGCTTTGAGTGATATACCATTGTCAAAGATATTACATGTGTCCATGGACGGGCCAAATGTAAATTTGTCTTTTTTGAACAAACTTGAAGAGCACATTATTAATGAATACCCTGATGGCAAGCACTTGATTAAAATGGGCACTTGTGGCTTACATGTTATCCATGGGGCCATGAATGCAGGCCTGAAGTCAGTTGATTGGGACATTTTTGCTATTTTAAGAAATTTATATTATTTATTTAAGGATTCTCCAGCTAGAAGAGCAGATTTTACTAGAATTACAGGTTGTTCTATTTTTCCGAAAAAATTTTGTGCTGTTCGATGGCTAGAAAACAGTGATTGCATAGCAAGAGCCATTGAAATAGTTGCGCCAGTCACGAAGTATCTGTCACAATTAAAACATATTGATAGCAAACTTAAGGCCTCTTTGAAAACATCTATGAAAGATCCTTTCATAAAATGCAAACTTGCTTTCGTTAGATCATTGTCACTACAATGTGAAACTTTTTTGACAAATTTTCAAAGTGAAAAATTGTGTGTGCCCTACTTGTATGCAGAATTGTCTCAGCTGTTAGGAGGGATCATAAAAAAATTTATCAAGCCTGAAAAATTTGTGGAGGGCTCAGCATTGTTGAAACTTGACCTCAACTCTAAAGATAGTCTCTTGGAAGCTAAGAGCATAGATATTGGCTTTGGAGCTAAGAAATACTTGAAAGAGTTAAAAATAGCTGACAAGACAAAGCTCTTTTTTTTTCTGGACTGTCAGAAAATTTTGCAGAATTTGGCTCAAAGAATTATTGATAAGAGCCCACTCAAATATAAACTTGTTAGAGGTTTATCCAGCTTGCATCCTTCTGTTATGTTGAATAATTCAAGTATTGGGTTAACTCGGTTTAACATAGTTCTTGAAGTACTATATAATGCAAACCGAATCACCGAGACAGTGGCAGAAAGAGCAAAAGACCAATACGTATCCTTTTGTTCTGTTGTCAAAGAAAGATACCAGGATGAGTTTGGAAATTTTTTATCTGATGAGTGCAATCTAGAGCTCGATAACTTTTACTACGGATTATTGACAAAGGAAAAAAAATGGGAAGATCTGTGGCAGGTTGTAAAATTATGCTTTATATTCTCCCATGGAAATGCTTCAGTAGAAAGGGGCTTCTCTGTCAATAAAACAATGCTAGTTGAAAACTTGAAAGAGCAAAGTTTGATTAATCAAAGACGAGCATACGATGGAATTAAATCTCTCGGGGGAGTTGAAAATGTCTCTATTGCTAAAAGAATGCTGTTAGCTGTTCGTTGTGCGAGGCATCGGTATAGAGCTGATTTAATGAGGAAGAAAGAATATTTAGATAAAAAAAACATCAAAGACACAAGAAAAGAGAAAATTAGAAAATGAATTGCAGCAGTTATATAATCAGAAAAAGAAAATCCGATTGGAAAAAGAGAAGGAAGAAACTGAATTTGAAGAAAAAATTCAAATTTTGGAGGAAAGGAGAAAATCCTTACTGTGAAGATTCAAATTAAGTTTAAATATAAGAACTTAATATTGAGACATTAATTTTTGAGATTAATACAGAAATGTACATAATCATTATTGTGATACGTTAAATATTTTTGAAAAATCATCACAGTTGCATTATTTATTGTTAATTTTACTTTCTTATCATTTGGCTAAAATTAATGAATTCAAATTGAATTTTTAAAAATTTTGGTTGCATTTACAAAATTGCTATACGATTAAGCTTAGATTAGATATGAAAATACAATAATTTATTTCTATGTACACGAGTTTGTAAACATTTATAAGTACTTTTTCTATCCCAAATTTCCTGTATTATCTCCAAACGCATACATTTTGTTTGCATTTACATAAGACGTTTAATTCATATATACTTTAACTAAAGCATTTCTAAGTCATGGAAAATTATTGGCCGTAATCAGGGAAAGTCATGGAAATTCATGATTTTGCAACACTGTATTTTGGCAGATACCCTGCAAATACAAGATACACTGCGCACTATTAAATCTTTAAACCGTTACTCAATGTTGAATGCACATACAAAAAGATGGTTTCACTAGATGATTCATTGCTAAAACTATGTATAATAAAAACACGGTACGTTGCTAGAGATGGGAGAAATGATGAGTATATATAATGAGTGAGATTAATTTATAAATATTTACAAAAAGGCAGACATGAAAAGAAAATTGAAATGTATTCACTTATTGAAGCGGCTTGAATAGATCACTGTGATAATGTATAAACTGGATTATGATACAGATCCTCCATTTTGAGTCCTTGTTTTTAAGGACGCTTTTACGCCATGCCAGTTCGTTAGCTGCACTTGGGGGTGACATATGCCAAGATACAATAAATGGACAACTCGTGGCATAGTGCAACGGAGATCCCACATTACCGCAGTTACATTTATCTGAAGATGAGAGTCCAAAACGATGTAGGTATTCCGGAAATGGACCATGCTCTGAGAGGAAAATGCATAGTTCCCTGCTCCATGATGTTGGATGGAGGGATACCAGTGGAAGGAGATCACGAATTTTCTTTCCTGTGGTGCTTTTGTTCCACAGAACTTGCCAGTCTTGTTTCATTTTTTGTCGAAGGGATGATTTTATGTAGGAGATTGGATATGGTTGAGGATATGGTGCTCCAGTTGTGGTAGCTAATTTAGCCAGTTCAGCCGCTTTTTCGTTTCCTGGATACTTAGTATGGGCTTTTATCCAGGAGACTTTGGAATTTTTGTGATCTAGTAAATAGTTGTGCTCTGTGAGTTGTTGTTTGGCCCAGACTGGGAGGCGCCCGACTTCCTCCAACTTTCGAACAAACTTTGTTGCCACTCAATTCAAACTGCTAAAATACATCTTTTGTAGTCATCATCATCAGCGAAAAACTTAATCATTCAATAATTTCAAATCTGGCAATATCGTTAATATTCATAATACAAATTTCTTTAGACTCTTGGCAACAATTTTTTCAAAACATTAGTTTTTCCCTTCTCCTCCCACTCTGGTCTGAATAGCGAAGCTATGGGCATGACATGGCGTTTGTTTATGTAACTTTATAATTAAGAATTAATTAACTTTGAATAAGGGGCATTTTTTCTTAAGACTGCAGCCCCCTTCAATATATTTATATTAATACATTCTACTCTGTTGTTATTGTTTACATAGCAACCATGTGCCTCACATTGTAAAACTGAATGTATTTTTTTAATGCAGATTTACGTGATCAGTAATTGCATTTTTATTTTTAATTAATTAACTTTTAATCAGGGATTCATCATATTCTGTATTAGGAAACCCCCACTATTATCTTTCTCTCTAAATTTTTATACATTTTTTATTGTCACCCTTTCCCTCCTTTTTCTCCCCCTTTCACATTTCAATTTTTTCCCTCTAACTCCCTAACTATTAGCTCTAGACTGTTCTCTTTTGGTACCAAGGTAGCTTGGTACCTCATCTAACTTCATTGTAATTATCATTTATTAATTCCCACTCATTCAAAAGTTATTAATAGAATTAATTAAAATTTATATCCTAAACTTGTATGTGTTTTTTTCCAATAGTTTTCTAATATGGGATTTTCATTAGCCTCTTTCTTCCCTCCTATTAGCACTAGGGTTTCTTTTCTTAGTATGTAGCATGTCCTCCCCCTTCCTATTAAAATATCAAAAACATTTTCACTCCCTCTCTGTTTTCCTTCCCCCTCTTCAGAAAATGCCCAAGGCATTAATACCTCCACCCTTCTGAACACTGTTGTGATGGCCCGGTATGAAAAGTTCCATTATTTTTGAAGATAAGTCAAAAATTATTTATCGTGTAATCCAAATGATATATGATTGAAGAACACTATTGTAGGCACACACACACAAATTTCTATGTTGACACTGGCGGTTTCAAAGATATTGGCTGTTGAATGTTAAATTTAGCGGAGCGCTGAAAAACGAAGCCTCGCGTTTGAAGTCTAGTGTTGCTCTAGACCAGGGGTCGGCAACCTATTGAAACGAAAGAGCCAAAAATTACAATTTACAAAATTTCCCAGTTTTTAAAGAGTCACTAAAAATTTTCGTTTCTATATTATAGTATTTGATTTTTGATTTAAAATAAACGGCTTTAAATACGAAATAATATTTATTCATTTAAAAACACAAATATAGATTGTTACATCAATGGGAGCATTGGCTTTGCATGCCTTTTGAAAGTTTGATTAAATCTGGCTTATAATTTGTTGTTTTAAGTTTCAAGCACGACTCTAGATTTTTATTTGTTAGTTGACTTCTAACTTTACTTTTACTTATATTCATGCAAGAGAACGCTTGCTCGCACGAATATGTCGACCCGAAGATCGTCAGCACTCCATATGCCATCTTCTTCACCTCACTGTAGCATTCTGGAAGACTATTCCATGCGCCGAATATGAGGGCCTCTACTCGCTGGATTTCTTTTAGAGCTGTCCACTTGTGCTGCGCGATGTGCATGCATTTCTGGACTTCCAACTTGCTCTTGAGTTCTGTGAACTTGCCACTCCACAAGTCTTTGGCTGGCTCTTGCGCCAAGAAACACGAAACAACTAACCACAATTCTTTGGTTTTCAAATCCAGCAATTGCATTTGAAGCGATCCAGCATCAATTCCAAATG
The DNA here is from genome assembly GCA_013235015.1 of Araneus ventricosus. NCBI lineage: Eukaryota > Metazoa > Arthropoda > Arachnida > Araneae > Araneidae > Araneus > Araneus ventricosus. Next base: position 2,085 of record BGPR01018897.1, on the reverse strand, counting down.
GCTCAATGTTGATCTCATTTGTATTTGTGTTGAGAGGATTTACTATAAACACTAGAGTACTTTTGTTTGTTTTGAATTGCTGGAATCTCAGCGAATCCACCTTTCATGTTTTTTAAAGCTATGCTGAAGTAATTCTTGTCAATAATTGCATTGGTCTCATCGCGATATTGCTTCAGATTTTTAAAAATGAAGTAATTTTACCGCTGTCCAGTGTTCAACAAAAGAAATAATTTTTTTCGAAACAAACTACCTCTTCAAGGCGTAGGCTGGGATGCCCCTTTCCTGTGAAATTAGATTTAGTTCATTTAGTTTCATTGTGGTATCTACCATGAAGTTGAATTTTTGCAGTCATTTGTCTTCTTCCAATTCGGGATGGTCAATGCTTTTTTCATTGAGGAATGTTTTTATTTCACTCAATCACGAAGCAAAACGTTGCAATACGTTACCTCTGGAAAGCCATCGCACTTTATTGTGCAGTGTTCTTTACCCTAACCGTTCTTACCTTACCATCTTTTCCTCGAATCAGCTCAATGATTTTAGCCAGAGGCCACAATAAACGTTTCTTTGTATCGTCGCCAACCAGAACGATTTCGCCGAGCCGAGGTTCTCCGACACAATTTTTGTCTCTATTCCGTTGAATCAATTGGCCAAGATATTCACGCCTAAAACGTTGAGTCAAATCATTCAAAAGTTTTGAACGAAACCTAATTCTACACTCATGTCCATAAATTAAGGATAATAAAGTTCAGGCAAAGAAAGAGACAGAAGCAAAACAAATTTGACTTATTTGTAAAGTCTATTTATTAAACAAAAGGTAAAGAGCAAAACAGATGCTATATGTTTGACATAATTAATAAAAATTGCGATTTTTACTCCCTGGAGCAAATTTCAAAAAAGAACCTATTTACAAAAAACAGTATAACATGGTTAGTATGATGGTTAATACGGAGTATGTCTCCCGGACGATGCAATACAGGCCTTACAACGTACAGCCATCCTGCACCACCGTAACGGTGTCGTTCAATGGTGTTCTCTTGGTGGTAACGGGTACCTGGCGCTCTCCATATGAAATTCCGGCGAGAATCAGACTGCAAACTAAACATGGACTCGTTGGAAAACATCACACAAGACCACTGTTGCGGTGTCCACAATGCATGCTCTCTACTCCAGGCTAATCGCAGGCGACAGTGAGTTGCGATAAGTGGAACACATCTGACAGGCCTACGAGCATATAGACCAATGTGCCCTAAGCGTCTGTACACGGTCTGCCTTGAAACTGTCGTACCGGTAGCTGAAGAGAGCTGACGAGACAGGTCTGATGCTGTGCTCCGTCTGTTTCTTTTGGCAGTAACTGCCAAATACCGGTCCTCATTCGGCGTTGTAACTCGGGGGCGACCTGTGCTGTAACATCTACTCACATTACCATCATCTTGGGATCGTTGCCAAAGCCTGAAGATGACACTCTAGGCGATTCCAAGTTCCTCGGATACTTCCAGCTGGGTACGTCCACATTCCAGTCGTCCGATAATTCTACCACGTAAAAAATCATCCAAATGCTTCCTTTTTGCCATAACTATGCGGTTATTGCACTAAAAGTCTTTTAAAGCGCTTGTGAACAATTTTACTTCTTTGCCATCATTCCTTATATACCCCTCTCTTACACTCTCGTCATTGTGACGTACTATCCACGCCATCTGGTGGTTTCCTGTAATTTGCATATTCTTCTTCAAGATGTGTGTGATAATTCTAAAGGTGAAAATTTTATTTTAGAGTTCAATTTCTGTGTGATTCTGAATTATCCTTAATTTATGGACATGAGTGTATTTTGAAAATGATCTTGATCAATCGTCTCAAAATCCGTAACATCCGAACAACGATTTTCGATTAAAAACATGGAAGGAATGAGAGGAACTAATTCCCATGACTCTGATGAAATGTAAGTCAAAGGTCTAGAATTAACAACAGATTCACATCCGCAAATAACAGTTTCAAGTTCTTCAAAAGACAACATCGAATTTCCCAATGTACGTCGCAATAACTCCTTAATAACACGAACAAGCCTCTCCCACCAGCCACCCCCCAACT
>BGPR01018896.1:0-30153 GCA_013235015.1 Araneus ventricosus | reverse complement strand
GCCAAAAGTATATTTGTACTTGACGAACTGCTCTCTATATGTTTGCGTTCAAATAAACATTGAAGCCATTGAAAAGGCACCAGCTGAAGTAAGGTCAAAAAATAAAAAAAAAAATCTTTTATAAGCGTTCGTTTTTATTAACTAAAGAGCATCATGCCAAAGCTGAAGAAAATCGAACAACGCTGGTCGTTATCATATTAACACAAATTTTACAGACAGACAATGCTGAACTGCCGAGTTAAAACAGACACCACTCTTCGCTCGCTCAAAAACTCGTCCTATGTTGAATTATTTCAACATCTAAATGCATCCGTACTTGACATCCTCAGTGATCGCAAATGAATAGGTTTATAATTCCCATAACTCACTCGAGGTGTTAATACAAACACAATGAATTCAATGAAAAAGCGATATAAAAATTCCCACTTTAAAAGCAGTGTCATAGCGACCGAGGGCAAAGGAAGTTATAAATTTGCCTGGGGCCAGTCTTAGAGGGCACCATGGAGTCAAAACATTAATATTTTTTTCTTGTTAGTTTTAAACAGAATATGATGTAGGTGTCGAATAACACCTTTCTCGGATGCCATTTGCATTGTTCGGCAGAAATAATGACTGGGGGGTGAAAAATATTATACTGGCGCAGCTCACCCTTCTTGCGCCACTGGCCAGCATGAGTGACCCAGAACGTTAAGGGGCGTTGGAGCACTAATTCATAACCTGCCCTGTTAACTTCGATGCACGCTTTTCTCAAAATCTGTTATAGATTCACGTTTGAAATTTTTTATACAAGTACGTCTTTCTAATTATACTGAAATGATATTTTGCTTAATTTTTAATTTTTTTGTAAATTTAAAATGTTAATTAGACATAATGAAATTTTATATTTATTTTAATTACAAGAAATGGTTTGAGAGGTTTTTTAAAACTCATTTGAGTATCAATTAGAAAGATATACTCTGCTTGTATAAAGTTTCAAACGTAATCTAACAGATAATGAGAAAGATACATCAAGTGCCAATTTCAAATTTTTGTATTGACAGAAAAAATTTATAAAAAAATAAGTTTTAATTTTTTTAAAAATCTTTCATTATAATGGAAAGATATACTTTACTTGTATAAAAAAAAATTTCAAACATGAATCTGCTTAACAGATTTTGAGTAAGGTACATCGAAGCTGTGGGGTTAGGGTTAACAGCTTGGGTTCCAACTCCCATGCGTCATTTATGTCACTTCGAAAAGACACAAATATAATCAGGGGCTAAAGTTCCATACCCTGGGAGCCTTTAACTTTAATCTAAACCACTAACGATGATTAGGGTGGGGAAAATGTTCTGTGCTGCAACTTTTAAATCTAAAAATATCGATTTTTCTTACTGAACTCAATTTTTTTAGGCCAGTTTTGTTAAGTTCGAATTTCGGATAAATAACATTACTCTTTAGATAAATCAATTTTCATCATTATAACGATAAATATAATGCTGAAACTATAATAGGGAGACATATTCTTTCGAAAACTCATGTATTATAGTAAAAAAAAAATGAAACTTGAACCATAAAAGGGGAGGTACTTATGTAGCCAAATTGAAAACTTCTTTTGCTGTTCACAATTTAGTAAAATGTTCTTTACGGCATTTAAAATCAACTGAATTAGCATAAAAGTGTAAACCATCTAGGTCATATGTCTTTTTTAAAGCAATTACCTTTATCACTAAAGAATGTCAATTAAAAGATTTCTAAGACTTATCCTACAATAAATAGATTATCTAACAAAAGTAACCTTAAAAGGTAATTTATCAGCATCTTTACAATCTCATTAGAAGACAAAAATTTCCCTGTAAAACATAATAGCCGATTGAAGGTTTAACGATCAATCATTTTCATTGGGTAAAAATAATAAAAGAGTTCCTAGGATTGAAACTTCTACTACCGGGAGGAATTCAATTTTGAAATTCATAGAATTTACAAAGTGAATTCCATGAGAACCTGCTTACAGAAATTGAATTCACAATGATAATAAAATTGATTGCATTATACCTTTTTTCTTAGCATAAAGCAATTAATAAAGAAATAAAGTGTTTGTATAGGGCGATTATTTTTAGTTCAGTTATTTTGGTTGTGCTAAAATGTATGAAATTCCGTTTTTCAACTACGAACTGTAACTTAAAACGTCATTTACTGCAAAACATGCATCAAAGACTACCGCTGCCTATCTGACCACTCTAATGCTTATAAGTATGCGAGTGGGTAGATGGAATGTCTTTTATCATTGTTCACGTCGATCGCTAAATTTATTACGTCGTGTCCGCTTGTAGGAAAGAGAGGCAACACCTGCGCATATGTGGGCGTTTTATCGTTTCCTGTTTTGCAGTTAAAACAGTATCCTAATTTTTAACATTCGGCGTCTTTTCTTTATACTTTTAACAACTGAGAAATATCCTGAAAAAAGGCATAATACGGATCACTTCAAAAAATGAATTAATTACTTAATATAAATTTCCTGGACAAATTTAACATTACAATTTTCTTTTTCAGAGTTGGATTACTTAGAAGGGGACCGGAATGCCCCGTCGAAAAAGGATTGATAACCAAAGAAAGACATTTTCTGATAGTACAGATTTTTGACGTTTTCTGCAGAGACCCTTTTGGTGGATTGAAAGCTCTGCAAATGTTGTGGAGGTCGACTCCTGATCCGTTCATCACCATGTATGAGTTGACTTCTGTTTTCACTAAGCAGCAAAACACAAGATTTATAGAAGAGATTTGCAACTTCATTGAAGAAATTACAGGTGAAGAAGTTACAGAAGAAAGAGGATGTCAACCTCGTAAACTGAAACATAATTGCCGAATAGTAATTCGGAGGGCTCTGAGCAACAACTTTCAACTGTCAACAGGGATCGGCGAATTGAATTTGCCACCCTCAGTTGCAGCTTTTCTCAGGCTTGAACTCTAGTGTTTTCTACTGAATCTGTATAAGCAGGGTGAACGTTGTGGTTGCAAATAAATTCTCGTTCTTGTCTCTTAGAGCAGTTTTTTTAATAATCGTCATCAATTCAATGTGTCCTTGAAATCCAAATCAAATTGTGTAATAGTTTTTTAACTTTGCCTTTACTGCTTCTTAAATTAAATTAAATTTTTTCAAATATTGTGTGCTTTATTTATTAAATGTCAAAGCTATAACTTTAAAGACTGCTCATATACACAATTAAACTTGTTCTTGTGTATACAGAGAAGTCTTTTTAGTACTTCACACGTTTTTGCCTCGTTCTCTCTATTATATCCATGGTTTGCTTCCACTTCATGTCCATCTAAATCGATTATAAAGAACCATTATATTCTAGAAACGAGGGCATGAAGTGGTGTTATTTATATATATATAACCTTTTTAGTGCTGACCGAAAATGTTGTACCTATGCGAAGAATATCGGAACAATTGGAAGAATAAGGTTTTGGAAAAAGCTCATAAAAACAAAATAAGAATGATGCTTACAAAATTCAAAAAGGCGTATATTACGGAATAAAATAATGCAAATTGTATTTCAATATTTGTTCTGAATACAGAGAAGCCTTTTTAGTATTTCATTACTGAAGAGGCTTTGGCAGTACTATAAAACATTATGAAAAATAGAAAAACCAATTCTCTTTTACAAACAGTTTTTACACATAAGAAAAATCGCCGTTTGATCAAAGCTTTAAATAAATTACTATCTCAAGAAAGTGCAAGGAGTCAATTTCTGTCTTATCGGTATAGCGTATACGCACCAACCAGCATAGAATATAACAAAAAGTTGAATCCATAAAAAAAATTTCAATTCTTTTGCAGAGAAATGAAACCATTTATAACATTTTATAAATTTATTTGTAGATAGAGTTCTCTCGCGAAGAAACTAGTAAGACGCCATCTCATACGCAACGATATATCGTAGTTGGCACTTTTCAAAGTGTTGCGAACGACGATATATCGTCTTTCGGCATTGACTATATATATATATATATATATATATAAGAGGCAAAACATAATGGAAAAATAATAAAATAAAAAACAAACATTCATATCAAATTCGAAAGGATATGAAAAAACGAATTGAAAGTATATCCGAGTAAAGACAAAAAGGCGAATAGTAACAGATGGAAAATATATATATATAAATATATCACATACACAATGAATGCGCTAAAAGCTGCAATTCCAAAAGCGCTGTGGTAGATAGAGTATAAATCGTAAAATGAAAGAGTAAAAAGTGAAATGAAAAACGCAATAAAAGCGCAATAACGTTTCTTCAGGGAATGAAGTTATTGTGAATTGCTAAATATAAAAAGTTTGACATTTTCTTGCAATCAGTTACGCCGTAAGGCCTAAAACACTGATTTTCATCCCTAATGCCAAACCAACCAAAAAACAGAGAGAGGAGTTTTGAATAATTAAAACAGAATTACGATATGATAACATTATTGAAAAGTAAGAATAAATATTTTACGTACCAGAAGGGCGGAGGGTCACGGTACAGACTGGCGTCGAAGGGGTGTGAACAGAGTATCAAGTAACAGTTTTCGCGCTTAACTTTGGCTGTTGCCAGGGGTGTGTAGTATGTTGGGAACGACGAAGATTAAATGGAAGAGCGATAGAGATAGAAAGCGTAGAGAAATAGTGGAAGAAATGAGTAAAAAATGAGACACAAGTGAAAAATGTTTAAAAGATGCGTTTTCGAGGTAAAATATCAGACATTACCGACTTGAGTGACCCTACCACGAAGATTATACTTCGCGTCGGCATCTCTCTGATAAGCAATTCTTTACTTACATTTTAAATCCATTAATCAGAGGTTCGTAAAGTGAGGGGGGAATTTTATTAATGTTGAGGCTATTTCTTAAATGCATGATTTGCTTTTTGGCAGAATTAGTGTTATTGCAAATTTTGTTCATTCTTATAAGTTGATTGATAATTGTGTTTTTGTAGATTTTATATGAAATATTAGAGTTCCAAAAAATAAATTTATTGACGTTAAATTTGAATTCGTTTCTTTTGTCGTGAATGTCAATTTTTAAGTCGTTTTTGTGGTGCAAGCATAAATCAAGGAAGATTGCTCTCTCTCTCTGTGCTAAAATATATATAGATATATTTTAGCACATATTAATATCATAGGCGGGCTTCCCTTCCTGTCGAGAGGCTTGCCATGAAATTTTTCTATTAAAATTTTGTCTCCCTTTTTTTTCTCCTTTGTTTCTTGTACATTTTGATATATTGATACATATATATATACATACATATATATAATGCCGTTTTACCTTGGTCCCCCATTCATTCAAATGCTTGCAAAATTTTTGTGCCATCGCAGATATTTTAGAGTGATTCGCCTACTCTCAATTTCTATCTCATTCATCCTCCCTTTTTCTCTTGGAAAATGTGTTTGTGTTCATTAGTAGAATATATAGTCTTTTATAGAGTATATTTAGGATTTGACAAAGGGCAGGGTTTATATCATAATACTCGAGGACCTTTTCTTGTATAGAGCACTAAACAACCAGTTCAAGGATTTCGGAAAAAGTTCGTTGCATGTAAGAAATAGATGTCGATATACACAGTGGTAATAAAGAAGAAAATCCTTCGACTATCTTTCCGAAATGCCTTAGAGAACCGTAAAATTTTGAAGAGTTTTTTCACGTATGTAGCTATTACAACAATAAAGAAAAAGCTTTCAAGAATATAAATTAATTTCACAGTAATTTGATTGTATTCCTAAATCAAATTATCCGATTGTCAAAATCAAAGAATTTTCTCAAGATTAAATTAAACCTTGAATACAGCAATGCCAATTTTCCTTTAAAAAAGAAAAAAAACTTAAAAAATTATTTTAAAAAAGATAATCATTTCAATTTCTCTTTTTGAATAAGTTGATTTCAAACATCGCAATATACTCTATAATGAGGTTTACATTTTCAGTGGAGGCGAATGGGTGGCAAAAGTGGGAGGTGGGGGTGGGATGTGAAAGATTTATAGACACCTAAAAGTATCCCGGGGTGTAGGGTGTAGACAACAAAATTTAAAAAATTAGTTAGCTTTTCAGAAAAGATTTGTTTTTTCTATAATTCCTAATTTTAGACTGCTAAAATGAAATAAAAATTCAATTTTCCCGTAGAAAGCGGGGACTGCCCACCCGAAAGAAATAACCACCAAATATTTACAAACCTTTCAGTATTATTTTGAAAAGGCCATATAAAATGATGTTTTTGAAAGACATTTAATCATTTTAAGTTATGTTTATGCAAACCGAGTCATCGTTAATTGCTGCAATTTTTGAAATTTCGATTGAGGATTTTTTTTATATCATTTTCTTTCATCGTGTAATCGATGTTAGATTTTGCTATTTTGTAAAAAAAGTTGGAAGTTTTCAGTTAAGAGTTTTTGTTTGAAAGAATAATTCACGCTTACGATATAATGAGGCATAAAACATGTTTTCATTGTGTAACTTCTTTATTTCTCACAAGGAAATCATTAGCCATATGGTGCTCGTGATAACTGTGGTGCCCTTTATTAATTATTTTGTACTCGACAAAATATTTAATCTGGAGATTTGATTAATGTAGACGTAAAAGGACTCTCTGAGTTGAAAAATCCGTTTCTGGCACTATCTTTTTGCCCGTCCATGTGTAAGTGAATATGATAATTCAAAAATACTACAATCTAAATAAATAAAATCCATCGTATGATCTTAACACCAAAACTGCATATATTTCACATTTTGATTCAAATCAATCAACAGTATGGAAAATTTACAACATAAATACTAAATTTTCTTTATAATACAATAAAACTTTGCTTATTCTGAGCTAAAGGGACCAGGGCCGTTTTATTCATTTGGCTAATTGGGCTGTAGCAAAGGGCACCATTGATCAAAAGGTGCCTTAAAATTTACTATACTAATTTTATCAATGTAGGACTACGTTCTTCCTATTGGGGTCTTAGGAAGGAATCTGATTCACAAGCCAAAACTCCACAAAAAACGTTGTATGGGAGATTCTCTATACCCCGGTAATTACATATGTTAAAAACATAACTAATATTTTATTTTAGAGATAAAAGGTAACAACAGAAGTTACAAAAAAAATTTGAAAATTGGAATTGTAGCTCAGCGATTACTGAGTCACAAAGTTGAGCAAAAATACGCATAAATTGGCGATGTCAAACGCATGAGGTGCCCGCACACAATTGGCTGACGCTCTCGCTTGCCACGTTTCCGAGAGCGATATTTCGTGATTGAGTTGAAAATTTTGTTTCGCAAAACAAAGAGAATTGAGAGTAACTTCGAGAAACAAAAGAGAATCGCGAGTAACAAAGAGAAACTTCTAGAAACAAAAGAGAATCGCGAGGAACAAAGAGAAATTTCGAGAAACAAAAGAATCACTCGAGTAAAGTGGTCCTACTTCTTTAACATCAGCGGCTGTTTGAAAAAGACAGCCTCCCGTAATCTTTTATCTGTTTGTGTTGTGTGTACTTTTTTTAAGTTTTGAAGCAGAAAATTGTATTTTTAAATATGTTAAAAATTTGAATATGATTACAGCTTATAACTACGTAGCCGTCGAGTTTGTAAAGTTACTTAACATGTTTATCAGTTCAAAAAGTATTCACACAGAGGCAGTCAGACAGAAAATCCTTAACTGTGAGAGTCATAGTAGTTACTTACATTATCAGCGATAAAGTAGGTAGCTGATACGAATATCGTAGTAGTGTATCAGGTTTAGTTCATTAATCATACTACAGAGCGATGGTTGTATCATAAAATCCTTAACTGTGTGAGTCATAGAAGTTACTTACATTATAATGTACAACATGAAAAATGTCCTTTAGGTGAAAATATGTGTTCTTTGCATATTTTTGGCTGAAAATATCGAATCTGTAATTATTTTTGTTTACCGCCCACCATTTTCCCATAAATCCACATTTTAGCTTTTTACGTAAGCTAAAATGTGGCTTACGTAAACGTAGCTTTACTCTGTGCCAGAAACATAAATTACAGCCAAAAGGCGCTCTCATTGACAGTGGGACCGTCTCCAATTTGGCGACCATTTTGACGATCTTGGCTGCAAAAGCCTTATCTACCTTCCCGAAGTTTTGAGGCTGTAGCTACATTATAAAGCGAGATATTCTAGAATTCACTAGAAGATTGGCGATTTTTTTTTTGTCGAGGGTATTTTCTCCCTTCGCCAAACCTATATAAAGGACACGCCGACTGACTGAGAGCAGTTCCGAGAGATCAGAGTTTTTTCAGATGTTTCCTCCCACTGTCTTATATTGCTGGTTGGAAAATTCTAGTGACTTAAAGTGTACAAGTGTTGTAAGGACAAGATTATATTATACTCTCTGCATTACAATGTCTCGTCAGTGTAAAAATAAGCCGGACTTACTTTGTTAAGTGTGGCGAACTTGCATTGAAGACTCAACAATGCAGCTTGTCACCAATAGTTAGAAAGGCTTATGAACTGTACTTTGGATGTTGAGTTGGGGACCATGATAAGTCTTGATCTAGACATATATGCTGCAATTCATGTTCCAGGAATCTGAGAAACTGGTTACAAGGGAAACGTAGTAGATTGAAATTTGCAGTACCTATTGTTTGGCGTGAACCTACCAATCACGTAACGGATTATTACTTTTGTTTGACAGATGTCAAGGGGTTCTCTTCAAAATCCAAACATTGTATTCAGTATCCAAACCTACACTCCGCTATGCGACCTGTTCCTTATTCTGGAGATCTTCCTATACCTACAGCTCCAGATAAATATACTGTTGATTCAGAGGAAGACACCTCCGATGAACCAAATCATCAAGATCCTGACTTTCAACCATCTACATCTATGACATGTTCACATCATGAAATCACACAGGCAGAGCTTAACGATCTTGTATAGGACTTAAAACTCTCTCAAATAGACTCGGTATTATTGGGTTCTAGGCTTCAAGGTTGGAATCTGTTAGAGAAAGGTGTAAAAATAAGTTCATGTAGAAGACTACAAAGCCATTTTGAAGACTATTTTGCGGAGAAAGAAGACATCGTATATTGCTGTGTTGTGGATGGCCTAATTGGACAGTCATTGGGACATGAACATAATCCAGCAGAGTGGCGCCTGTTTATAGACTCGTCCGAACGTAGTCTAAAAGCAGTGCTTCTCCTTATAGGCAATGTTTATCCGTCTGTTCCTGTAGAATATTCTACAAATACAAAGGAAACTTGCTAAGTTATGAGTGCTATACTGAAGTTAATTGAGTACACTAAACTCAAATGGAACATTTGTGGAGATTCAAAAGTCATTGGAATAGTGACAGGCATGCAAAAGGGATACACTAAATGCTGCTGCTTTCACTGCGAAGGGGTCAGCCGTGATAGAAAAAGTCATTACATCCGTAAAAAGTGACCTCCAAGAAAAAAACCCATTCCTGGCACCAAAAACATATAACATGAAACACTCATTTGGCGCAGATAGAGGAAGTCTTATTTCGCTTTGACCTTCGGTCGAAAACGAATTCTCGCCTAACGAAGAGCGCTTAGTTCGCCAAATGTTGCGGCTTATTTTATATCCGTTTCCCTCCTTTCTTCGATTCGTCTACGTGACACAACCCTGTTCAGGGTTTTTCTCCTGTCGGTAGGACAGTACACGGCCAGGGCCATCTTATCCAATGAGCTAATTGGGCTGTATCCCTGGGGCGCCATTCATTCTAAAAAAAAATCCTAAAATTCACAATACTGATTTTATTTAAATTTTGAACCAACAAATCTTATAAAATAAAATTTTAATATGTTAAAAGTAAAGATATGACTAGAGGTTGCAATTAGACAGCTATCGATTTTTTAATGTTCCATAAGCATGTATGTATCATTTCGAAAAATATTCATATGAGATAATCAGTGAGAAAGATTCTAAATTATGCACGTAATAGAAGTCACCTACAACACAGAAGCTTACTTAGAAAATCCTGTTTTGAAAAGACGCTGATTTGCAAAATTGTAAAGAGTTAATCAGAGAACGAAAAGTAACTTATTTTTTACTCCTCAATTATTGTATTAGGTAGGTAGTTTCTTTGGATAAAAGCTCTAAAATTCCTAGTTACGGTTCTGATGGGGCGCCAAATTACTCTAGCCCATGGCACCAAATTACTCTATCACAGAGCGCCAAATTACTCGATCCCAGGGCGTCAAATTACTCTATCCCAGGGCGCCAAATTACTCTAATCCAGAGCGCCTAAATTTGTTAAGGCGGTCCTGAACGGGACCACAAGGGAAATTCAAAAACTCGAAAATTCGAATTAAGGAAAGTGTGCAGAGCAAGAGAAAAAAAATTCTTAAAGATAAAAATTGAAGTATAGATTGATTTTTAATATCCAACAGCTTCAATAAATATTATATAATGAATAAATTAACAATAAGTAATTTTAATGAATAAAGTGATAGTTATTATTTAAAATAATTATTTATTAAATAAATTAAAAGAAAGCATTTCTTTTAATTTATTATTTATTGTGTAATTGTTGCATTCAAAGTGTTGTTTACTGTTTATATATTGAAATTTATTGGTTATTTTTAAATTACTATTTTTTAACTATAAAAAATTTTTTTATGATTATCATCACTTTGTGAATTTAAATAACTTATTCTGTAATTACCTATGAATCATTATTTAAGTTGTTAAATATTAAAAATAAATCTGTACTGTGCAAGTTTTAGCTCAAAAATTGTCACCTTCTCTTGTTATGCTTATTTTCAGACCCAGTTTCTGAATTCGAATTTTTTGATAAATAAAATTTTTTATTGTGATCGGACTCTGCAGAATCGGAGAATTTTATGCATTTACTTCACATTTAATTTTTCTCCATAAAAATAAATACCGAAGATATAATAGAACATATACAGTATAGTAACAATGTTTATATTGAATATTCTAGTGTATTTCCTGATATGAATGTTATCCACAATTTTCGGTGAAATATGATTGTACATACATGTTACGCAACGAATTCTTATACTCTGTAAATATAAAAATTACCTTTGACACTAACTTTTATTGATATTTTATCATTTTGATGTGAACTTACAATAGCTTTTTTGTCATCTCGCAATTAAAAATATTAGGTCTTCGATGATACTAAAATTCGGTGACATTTTCCCTCTGCAGTAGAGTTGCAACGGGGAAAGCAAAGCGAATAGTGGTTGTCCGGGCTCCATTCTTTTGTTGTGGCGTGGACAAGAAATGTTCGTGTCTTAACGTCAATTTTTAAAATCCTATATGAGGAGGGTGCTTAATAATATTATTAGGTCCCATTTACCCTTGCTACACAACTGAGGGGTGGAAAAATAACATTGTGTCCCGGTTTCACTTACCCTCGCTTCGCCAATAGATGCTAACAGACCACATATACAAGCTAATTTGAACCAGTACTCCAGCGAGGGTAAGTGGTGGCCAGGCCATAACATTATACAATATTTCATTACAAGTGTCTTCTGTGTACAATTGCTCTATATATCTGGCCTTGGAATTATGAAAGAAAATCTATGCTATGTTCCTCGCATGTTCAGTTAAAAATTGTTTCTTTCAAATAATCATATTTCCTCGAATATTCAAAGCTCTTATTTTAATATAATGCTCTACTACAATAGTGTCAAGAATTCTGTGAGTGTCGTTTCATTTGTTTGTAAACTTGCATGTTATAAACAAAACATATGAGGAAAATGGTTCTTTTTATAGAAACTTTTCATCTTCCCGAATATAAACGCTATTTTTACAAAAACACATGCAAGTATTGCGCATGGTACATAAAACCATTGCAGAAATTTTCAAATAATTATCAGCTTTCCGTACAACGGGATGAGCCAAAATCATTTTTATCTTCAGAAATTTCTGTTCGGTTCCCTAAATGCCCTCCTCAACGAATTTAACTTTTCATGTGTAAGTTTCCAGGATTGTATTCTAATAATTCTCCACAACTGACTTCGAACCAAATTTCTCCATTTTACAAACAGTGCTTCATTTTTGAACACCATTGTAAGACTCTTCAAAATCAACCAAACGTAGAAGATGAAATTAATCTTCTTCTGAGCTGTCTCTAAACATTTGCTGCCATTTTAATTTATCATAAACAAAGTAAAGAAGCAGAAAGTTTTTTAATCGTCAGAACATTCAACCTCGAGTATGGATGAATCTACATTTTAGACCTCTTTAGAGAATTACTTTCCGTAAGCTGTAAATGTCTAAAAATTGCTCCCTCATGGTAGTGCCCAACCTGGATGGAATGTCTCCTTCCAATGGATGAAGCAAGGGTATTCCAAAGGGAATGGTAAGAGGGACAATGGGGAGGGCTCTTTATCTGGCAGACAGATAACGTCGTGGTGAGTCTGTGGTCAGGAACTCAAGGTCACTGCAACTTATTTCATGAGCGAGATTATTAATGGAATGTGCTTCAACGCCCGTACCCAGTTTCGAATCACTAGCATTTACGCAGGGACGTTTAGGAAAATAGAAATATTTTCTTATTCTTACTTATAAAAAGACCTATCGTACAACACTGCATGCTATACTGGAACGCCTGGAGTCATTGTTCATCCCCCCATTCTTACTTTCTTTAGGGAATAGAATGAACGTTCGATTTTGAACTTTTCACAAAAGCGAGGGAGGGAAGAATTCCTAGACAGAAGTACAAGTCGAAACTCTGTAGGTTTACTGCTAGTGGTCAAAATTCTTTCAACCATTCTTCTGAAATACCTACCGCGTCGCGACGGAAGGAGTCTTGTTGGCTGAAGAATATTATTTTACTATATGTGTTCGTGCTTGATGGTGGATTCCAGACATCTTACATTAAAATTAAAAACATTTCATTTTACCGCTGAATAATTAAAAATGTTTATATAATTCAAGCGTAGTGTGTGGGTTCAATGCTTGAAGTGAAAACTTAAATGTTTTCTAAAAGACTTGTTGTAGTGAGAGAGCCAAGACGGACCCCTTTCTGATGGACTAAGAGCTGAAGAACTGTATTTTACTGCACGTCTGTTGGATTCTCAAGTTCCATCTGCTGTATTTTCAACGTGTATCTTACTTCATTTTTGCTGCCATTGTAAGTTCTGACACTACTTATTAACAATCGAAATTTTTCCATTTAAATTTTTTCTAATAAAATAAGTATTTGTTGTAAATATCTAATGCAATACATATATACGTGTCTTTTTGAATAATTATTTGTGTTTATAAAGCCTGTAATTTCGCATTATTGTTAAAAATTAGCAAAAATGACAAGATAAATCTTTTTCATTAGAATACATTGTATTATCATGTATTTAGTTAATGAAATTATTGAAATTATTTATTATTATCTTATATATCGCTGTTTTCTTTTATTTTTAAATTATTTTTTTCTTTCATAAAATAGATCATAGATAGAATAAAATAGATCTCAAATTTTTACTGAAACATTTTGCAACTGACCATGTTGTTCTTACCGTATTTATCTTTTATAGTTACGGCTTATACAAAACAGATCATCGTTAATTTGTGTAATTTATGGAATTCCGATTGAGGAATTTTTTAAAGTCGTTTTCTTTCATCATGTAACTGATATTAGATTTTATTATTTTATGAAAATGTGAAAGTTTTCAGTTAAGAATTTTTGCACGAAAGGATAATTCACGTTTGCGATATAATGGGTTACAAAACAGGTTTTGATTGTGAAAATTCTTGATTTCTCACAAGGAAGTCATTAGTGATATGGTGCTTGTAATAATTGTGTAATACTCCTTATTAATCATTTTGTACTTGACAAAATATTGAACCTCGAGGTGTGATTAAAGTCGACGTAAAAGGATTCCCTGAGTCAAAAAACCTTTCCTGACATTATCTTTCTGCCAGTCCATGTGTAAGTGAATTCGTCGTCAAATGTCACTCATTATTACGGACTACTGTAGTCGATTAGAATTTCCCTTTAATTATTTCGTGATAAAAACCTCTAATTTAACATTAGTAGGTTAATGTGGAGTTTGCGGTGCCCACTTACTTCGTTCCTCTAAGGATCGCCAACTTTTTGCCGCCAAGAACGGAGATGAGAGAACATTTGTTTTGGTTGCACAATAATATTTTTAACGAGTTACACGCGGTAAAATTAATCTTTTCATCGGTGTTTTACACATCACGCCATATTGCGCCTCGTTTCGATTGGAATGTTTTGTTCATCTCTTGGATGAGATTGGTCGATTCATTTTAATTTGAATAAAATTTCGTTTGGAATTCTTCTGTTTGAATATCTGTTCAATGTTTTGTATTTTATTCTGTGTTTCGGTTCCCAATGAATAAGCGAAGCTACGAGTATTCCGCTATGCTGAAAACGAAGTCGCTGATTTTTCTTTAACTTAAAAACATTTGCCCGGTACACGCTTTAAATGCCGCAAGCATTGCATGCGGAAATTCTCGTTTTCGCATTTTTGTGAAAAAACCTAGATTCCTAACTTTCAATGAGAAAACGAAGCTACTAGTTTCCTGCTAAGCTGAAAGCGAAGCTGCTGATGTTTTTTTAAGTTAAAAAATTTGCCCGGTACACACTTGAAATGCCGCAAGCTTTACGTGCTCAATCTGTCATTTTCAGGTGATGCATGCGCAAGAGAACAATAAAAAGCGCACTGCACATCCAAAACAGTATTTGGCGACGGCATATGAAATTGCACCAAGAAAAATTGGCGAGAAACAGGTGGGTACCATAAACTCAACATTTACCCATTAGTAAACCAACCGTAGGAGCTAGAGATTTGTGAAATCATTTTTAATATTTTTCATAACGACTCAAAACTAATTAAGTTTAGGAACTTTTCCGTGAGCCGGGCGCAAGCGAAAAATCGACAAATAATGTAGAATTCCGCCAAATTTCTTACAACCATTCTCTTGGCGACTTGGCTCGCGTTTGGTTCAAAATTGGCTACATTGGCGCCCGGCTAACGGAAAATCGCTTCTCTCTTGGCGACTTGGCTGTTCACGATTGGCGACATTTGCGCCCGCTAACGGAAAAGTACCTAGGTTTAAATTGATATATCTCAAAACTGTAGTTTTGGACTTAGTGACCTTTGTTGGAACGACGACAATATCATAACTCAAAAATATGACAAGCTAAATAGATAAAATCCAGCGTATGTTCTTAACACCAAAACTGTATATATTTCACATTTTGATTCAACTCAATATGAAGAACATTAAAACATGAATACCAAACTTTCTTTATTATGCATTGAATCTTTGCTTCTTCTTAGCTAACGAGACCCCAATGGAAATTCAACAACTCGAAAATCTGAATTAAAAAAAAGAGGGCACAGCAAGAGACTTCCGATTTTTAAAGATAAAAATGGGATTATAGATCAATTATTAATATTCAAGAACTTCAATAAATATTATTATATAATGAATAAATGAACAATCATTAATTTTAATAAATATAATTATATTAATTATTTAAAATAATTATTCATTAAATAAATTAAAAGATTAAATTTTCCCGAAAAAATGACCATTAGTACTGACATATTTAATAAATATAAACTATTTTAAAAAATGATTTTTACAGTTCGTTACACTTCAAAGTAACCAAAATAAATTGAATTATACACATTAATAAAGCTTTTAATTAAATGTTGGTAATTGTAACTAATAACTGTGCATAGCAATTGAATTCAATAGTCGCACTATCAAACTTTAAAGGACCTGTATAATTATCAAACGAGTTTACTTCTTTTCTTAAAAGTGAGAAGGTTTTATTACTCCTTAAAAGATTATATTGACCCGTAAAAAAAAGACACAAGTTACTGACATATTTAACCAACAAAAGATAGTTTAAGAATGTAGGCAATTTTGCACAGTTTTCAAATCTGACATCAGATTAACCAAATTAAATTCGGATTATCGACAATATTAATGATTTCAATTAAATGATAGTAATTGCAATAAAAAACAGTACAAAGCAATATGAATTCAACAGTTGTGCTATAAATCTTCAAAATAAATTCTACAATTCTTTTCAAACAAGTTCAAAACTTTTTTTAAGTGAGAAGGTTTTATTATTTTTTAAATGATTACATTTCGGTGTGAAAAAAAGATAGATGATACTGACATATTTAATTTTAAAAAAATGGAAGAATTAAAAATTTTTTTAACAATTTTGATCTTCAAGTTCAAATGGATCAATATTAATTCGAATTGTATTCATTATATTAACGTTATTTTAGTATGAAATTCAAAGGACCAGAGAAGAAATTCGAATTACCGATGAATTATATCTGCTGGGACTAGCAAGTTGATATTGTACCAAAGAGCTAAAAAAGACGCCATACGGAAAGAAAATATTTCATAAATTTTTAGTTTTCGCTTTTATTCATAGGCACGTTGCCATTTCTTCAACTGAAAATATAAAATACATTTATTTCTGCGCGTAGCTATAATGAATACGAAAGTCTTTAAAAATTTGAGGAGACCAGAGAAAATAAGCATACTATAATCAAACTGATATCAGATAATTTGAATTGATTTTTTGTGGAATTTTAGATATCATAATTTATTTTTCGGACAATAGTTTCCATAATCATTGCCAGGAAACATCAAAGTTATGACATGAAATGATGAGAGTCTCAAACCACCAGAGGGAATTGCAATATATATTTTTACTGATGCTGATAGAGAACACACACAATAATTTGGTTACGAGCCCAATTTTTATATTAACATAATAATACAATAGAGTCAAATATCCAAATTCATTTTCTCTGATGTGAAATCTAAAATTGTAATAAATAAAACAAAACGCTTTTATTAGCTAACTATGACCTCCCTAGACCTTCAAATTGGCCTCCCTTGTGCATACCCTTTTTTTTTTTTCTAACATGGCTTCAATAGAATGGCTGTTTATATTATAAGTTTTATTGTACAATTGTTGCATTCAAATTGTTGTGTTCTGTTTATATATTAAAATTGCTTGGTTATTTTTTTAAATTACTATTTTTGTAATTATAAAAATCTTTTAAGTTATAACTATCATCACTTAGTGTATTAAAATAATTTATTAGGTAATTAATTATGTATAATTATTTAATCTGCAAGAACTAAAAATAGATCTGTACTGCCATTTTTGGCAGAAAAATTGCTTGTTATTCTGATTTTCAGACCCAATATTCTGAATTCGACTTTTTGGATAAATAAAATTTTTATTGTGATCCCGTCAGATTCGAATAAGTTTGTGCATTTAATTTAGGTTTAATTTGCTCCATTAAAATAAATACCGAAGTGGTAATAGAAAATATGAAATATAATAACAATGTTTATATTGAATATTCTAGTGTACTTACTGATAAGAATTACAATCACTATTTTTGGTCGAATATGATTGATCATGCATGTTACGCAACGAATCCTTATACTCTGTAACTATTAAAAACTAGCTGTTACCCGCGACTTCGTGCGCGAAGAATTTGTATTGTTACTTTTTTTTAAATTCACGAATGTAAATGTTTCGTTATATGTAGAAAGGGGAAATTAAAAGTTCTGATAGTTGATAATACACAATTGGACGACTAACAGGAGTCTACTGTACATGTGTCTGCTGTTACAGTTAGATAAATTGTTTATATATGATCACACACTTTTGTATACGACGTTTTTTATTTCACGTTTTTTGCACCGATGTAGAGGTTTAGTGGGCTGAACACACGCGAACATGCCACACCAACGGAAAAAATATGTTTTTTCCAAAAGTGCGCCTGCCCCTTTGAGTGTCTGACCCTGAGGCTGGCAAAGGCTAATTTTAAAGGGAATTGTTACCTTTTGAACTGGGATGGTTCATCCTTTGGTATTATCGGAATGCGTAGAATTTAGCATTCTCACCTCTCGCTATGCCAGTCATATCAGTAGCTAGCACGACTTTTGGTCCTAAGTGTGTAATTTGAAACCGTGTGCCATTGCGCCGTCTCGGTGCATCGAGGTTACGTATGGTTGGAAAGCCAGCATTTTCAAAAATACATTTGAAATTCAAACATTCATCAAATTTCTTCAACTTAATGAGCTCCTTAGAAGAGATTTATCTGAAAAATATTTTATTAATATTTCATATTCTGTATATTAGTGCAACAAATGTAAATTTCTGCGTGTTTTGTTTAAAAAACGGGATACCGGCCAGTGAGTCCGGATGCGCGTACGCGTTGGTTAACATGACATTTCGTCAAAATCTGAAGGCCAACTTCCCTTACGGTTACAACACTATTTCTACTCATGCTTCGTACACCAGAACGTTAAGCATAAAGTATAACTCTAAAATTTGTTAAATGTGGAGGTTCTCACTTTTTGTCATTTTTCTGCAATTTTCCGTATTATTCCCAGGTACGCAGTGGCGAAGTTATCGTGAATGACGCCATGTATAAAGTTTTTTCTTGCCCCGTCACAATCTCAATAAAAACATGCAATATATACCAAATTTTGGCTTCTTGATGCCCTTTTAGCAGGGATAGTGGCAGTGTGGTTTCCGGGGGGGAGAGGCCCCTGTTTGGGATGATGTGTCCCCCGTCGAGGGAAATTTTTGTACCCCGTCCACGCAACCGGCTACTGTCCTACCGCCACGAGAAAATCCCTGAAAAGGGTTGCCTCAAGTAGAAAATAGAACAGCCGAAGGAAGAAGGGAAACGGGTATAAAATCAAAAGCAACATTTCGCAAATTAAGCACACAGCGTTTGGCGAGGAATTGTTTTCGTCTAAAGTACGAAGCATAATGAGTCTTCCTTCGGTTCTATCTGGGCCAAATGAAATAAAGCCATTTCTTTCACCCGCAAAACGCAGTGGAATATGCCGTTTCCATAATGACCGCCACCGGCGTGTCTGGTGTCTGGGTTTTTCTCTTTGCAGTAGGACAGTATTCTACTAGTAGATAAATAAAGATCTGCCGAAAATTTGAGAGGGTCATCATTACGCCCCTCCCCTTGAGCAGCAGGTTGGGTCCCCCTATCGGAGAAATCCTGCCCCCATCGGGCGAACTCTAACGCCACTTCTGCCCTCTTGACAGACGCCATGGAATCTAAACTCCATTTTCTTACTGCTCGTTTACTGCACATCAATGCGTCCAGTACTTGCAAATCGTCGTTGTTCAACAAAGTCCCTAATCAGGAAAAATATTTTTGACACGTTACTGAACCGGTTAGAATTTCTGATTAATTATTTCGTAATATAGGCCAATTACGGAAATATCAGTAAACCAACCATCGGAGCAAGAAAGCTGTAATTTATTTTTTACTATTTTTCATACCAATTCCAAATGCATTGTTTTAAATCACCTGTATCTCTAAAATATAGATTTCGACTTTGTGACTTTTGCCTAAACCACAACGAATTTATGTTTTATTTATAGGTGAAAAATCGCCAAATAGCACTTTGTTCATAGGCACAATACCTTCACATTCAGATATCCTGAAATATATCAAGACTAATCATTGAAGGAAAGTTACGAAGGACTCGCTACTGGGAAAATATTTGCACTCACATTCCTAAATCACTTTGACTTTAATTTTAATACCCTCCAAATTTTTGATGTTTTTTCATCAGTTGTAAAAATTCATAAACGATTTCTTTAAGTCATGCTGTTTTACCATTGCGTAAAATTTTGATACAAAATAGTCATTTACCAAACATTCCTTTCGTTGTAAAAAATGCTTTTCGTTTGGTAACAGCGATAATTAAA
Organism: Araneus ventricosus; assembly: GCA_013235015.1. Lineage (NCBI taxonomy): Eukaryota > Metazoa > Arthropoda > Arachnida > Araneae > Araneidae > Araneus > Araneus ventricosus. The sequence goes on along the minus strand of BGPR01018896.1, from coordinate 10,427 downwards.
CACATACGCACTGATGTATATCTTTGTTGTATCAGTATACTTTCTGATATATTGCTAATTATTTTTCTCACTTTAGGAAGAAAAGAATAAGAGCGGTTGAACTTCCATGAATCCTGAGTCGTCGGATCCCTTTCCCGTACAGATCGCGTTTCTTCCAATTTGTTTCTGCAGTGCAACGACATCGGAGAGACCGACCGCCCATTCCGTGTGATATAGATTCTTCCGTTCTGTTCACAAGTTTTCAAAGCTCCCCAAAGAATTTCAAGGTCAACTTCTGAATTCCTCACCTTGATAAAAAATTTTTTACATCATTTGAGTTTGTGTGGACGAAACTGTAAGATGCGTGCGGATTTCTCAGAAGATAGAAAGGGATTTCTGATTCACATCCAAGCATTTTAAACAGGATGGAATATTTTTCATCGAAGCTAGAACATAGATCGGTTGAATTAACCTGTGTAGCAGATATTATACAGTTCAGCGCTATTGTTCGAAAATCTATTGTGCATTTAGACTTGAAGTTAAGCGAATATTGTGCGGTTCAAGGTAATTGTGGAACACTTAGCTATGGTTCAATGTTGAGTTCTACATATGATTTCATAAGCACACAAGAGAAATGTAGGAAAATTCTTACTCCTAGCAGAAATCTGCTCTATAGTCTGCACCTAGACTTTCCTAGACAACGAGAATACAGTCTGATGGAAAAGAGAAAGTGTGGTTCATTCAGCCGTTATTACCGTGTACCTCATATAAGTGATATATACTACCGCAGTGATCTTTTTGTGGGGATGTTGTCTGATTTTATTCATTATGCCGTGAACCATACCGATGAAAGACTTAAAGTTTTCAACTGGCTGTTGAAATTTGAGATTGTAAAAGAATCTCAATTTCATCTCTTACATCATAGTATAGTGAATAACATCCTAAACTGCTTGCATTTGCACAATATTGACTCTACAATGCTGAAGGAGTTTTATAAAAAATTTTTCTTCAACTATTGGATGTACAAATATGAAAATCCAGAAATCTTAGAATATTTTCTTTACAACGCACGCCGAGTTGGAAGGAACTTTGAAACAGACCGCCCCCGTAACTATGATTTAACAGATGTTTGTATTTCTAAGGGTTATTTCCTGAACATTGCTCCTATTTTGAAATGTATAGATTCTCCAAGACTTTCAGGTCCATATGGTACATATTTATTCCAACCTCAGTATGTCCGGTAAGTGAGAGTATGTTTTCTACATCGTTCTGACTGTCAGTGTACACAATTTTATATATACTATGATTTCCACAGATCCCAGAGTCAGAATAAAAGTTAAAATTTCACAAACCTTTTATAGCGCAATAATATACGATAACAATCTTATCAATTCTTTTGTTATGAGTTTCAAAACAAAAATACATATGCTTATAATTTCGTGTTATGCATTTGTTATCTAATGCAGTTTTGTGATGTTATCCAGATAATCGGAATGTTTTTACTTCCAATTTGTTGGTAATTCGAGTTTATCTCTGATCTCTTTAATTTCTTATTAATATATGTTAATTCCCTTTATTACTATTAATATTGCGGTAAAATATCTTTTATAATATATTTATTTTTTTAAAAGCCAAGTAAAAGTTAAATATCTTAAAAAATATTTTCATTTGGGTTTGTTAGTTAAATACATCCATACTTGTTTTCAGAGAGTTTATTTTGTTTTACCTACCAATGTATTTCATAAAAAAAAAAATTTTGAATTTTTAAGAAAAGTTCTGAATGCCCGAGATGTATATTGTAATGTTTATTTTGAAATTTTATTGAAAATTTTTTAATTGAAAATGCTGTATACATCTAATTTATAACAACTTCAAGCTTATTTTTTAAATTTATTGATCTTTAAATTGCCAATTTTTTATTATAATCATTATCACTATATTTAATGAGAATAGCTTCTGCTCATTTATTTCATACTAGCCGCCTTCGGCGACCAGCTTGTTCGCCGGGAATATGATTTCAATTGAATATTGCATCATTTTATATTCATGGTTCCTTTAACGGCGTAATTTTAAACTTCAGATTGTAGTAGATATTTAACCATGTTCTTTTATTTGCCTTGCACCTGTTCTGTTCATTGTCTACATAAATGTCCTTAATGGAGTCAAATAACTGACTATGTTGCACGTTGCACTAATTGCACGTTGTCTGCGCCATCTTCACTTTCTTATTCCTCTTGCAAAATATGCATTAAACATATGCAACATTAAAAAGGTGCAGAACATTTTATGGCCAGTGGCATGTTACCAGGATTAAAACAAGCTAAAAAAGAATGAAAACATAGCAACCATAATCATTCAGCTTACTGGATGTATTTCTCAATATATGCAATATCTCAGAACTTGGTTTACAGATTCCAAAGTATTTTGATGAAAAAATTATGCGTAAACATAATTAATATGATTGAAAAAGTAATTTTTTGCTCTTTGAGATGGTGTAAGAATAATATTTGTGCTGTAATATATTCCAAATTTATTAAGGAAAAACACCGGAATGTCGCTAGTTTATAATTAATTACAATTTCAAAAAAGGGCTCCGAGGTGCACATTCCCACCCTTCAAAGTATATTTGTGCCAAATCTCGTAGCTCTAGGTCCAGCGGTCTGCCCTGTAGAGGACCAACACACAGACACACACACATTCTCCTTTATTATTAGTAGAGATGAACCATTTGATTGTTAAGCTGATAATTATTCAAAATTAATCTTTGCTGTTATTTTCAGTTTAAAAATTATCGTTTTCTCTTGTCAAACTCATTTCAATTCAGTTTTTCTTCATTACAATTTTTTGATAAATCGAATTTGCATTCTGATTAGGTCGGAACGATTAAAAACCAAATACAGATACATAGCGGATTTCAAAATTGTATTGTTGCTGTATATATTATGTATAGTATGTGACCAAGAATTCATAGCAATGTAACTTCTTCTCCTATTTGGTTTCTATAAGTCTAATAATAATTACCTTCTTCAAAATGAAAAATAAAAGCTTATGTATGAGCTGTTACTGAAATTATTCTTATATTCACTCTTATTTGGGAAGTTAAATGGCTGGGAATTTTAATAATTTCTCCGCAATGCCATTTCTTCTTATATGTACGTGCTAATTAAAAGTTGCAATAATATTCAGAATTTAAAATTTTAACCTCTTTTTTTCAATGCATATGCACTTAACAAAATCCTCTTCACATAACAAAGTAACTTTGTTTTTAAATGTTCACAAAAATCAAGGGTATCTTCTCAATATCAGGAAATGTTTTGAAATTTCTGAAAGTTTGTGATCTTATCACACATCGGCTGATCAGTTAAGTAAAAGATCGTTCTTTCTTGACACTAGGCTATCTGTTTATTGAGTTCCAATGTAAGTTGGTTTGAAAAGTATTATATTCCTCTATACGAAGTCTTTTTCTCTTCTTTTCGAAAAGTAATTTATTATTCTCTCTATTTCTTTTTTGCAATTCATATAAACTACCTTTTTCTATGTGTTTTAATAATTCATACTGATTTTAAGTATCGAAGTTGTAAGCGTTGCTTTTATAGTACTGTTTTCGAAATAGACTTAAGTCTCTCCATAGTGGTCTAATGGTGTGTCAGGAAAAAAAAACTTTTGACGCTTTTCGCGCTAAAGTTAAGCGCTTATATCTCCGCAACCAAATAACGTAGAGAGTTGGTTTTAATTTCATTTAACAGAGAAAGACGGCATTGTAGATTGCAAAAAAACAAAAAAAACAACAATTGGATAAGGTTTAGTCACAGTCGAGCTGCAAAGTTGAAGAAAATCACGAAAAAATTGGATGACGGCACAGCGACCGATGCGCGCGCACGCAGACTAAGGCGATTAATTCATGGATCGCCGAAATATTACTCAAGAATTGTTAAATTACGTCGAATTTCGCGCTAAAGTTAAACACTTATAGCTGCGCAACCAAATAACATAGAGAGTTGGTTTTAGTTTCATTTAACAGAGAAAGGTAAACATTGAAGATTCAAAAAGTAATTTTAGAATTTGTAATTAGGTGTAGTTACAGTCGATTTGCAAAGTTGGTGAAAATCACGAAGAATTTTACATAGATAGATTCACAGTTACAATAAACTAATAATCACTATAGACTATAGAGTTAATAGTCACATAGAGCTACTTTAGTCTCAGAAAGTCACAGCTGAGAAAGGTAAGTAAGTCTCGCCTCTCAATCCCAGCGGCCGTTTCGCAGAGACAGCCTCTCGTCGATTTGTCTTCTAGTTTTTACTTTGTATATGTCTTTGTGTTGCCTGCGTTTGTGTCATCATGTATTGTTTGGTTTATTTTCCTTCTTTTTGTCTATATACTATTTGTTTTGAATTTTTTTTCTGTATTATTTGTTTTGCATTCTTTATATTTTGTCTGTGTATTGTTTATTTTACATTCTTTGTGTTTTGTTTGTCTTGCTGTGTCTTGTACTGTATTGCCCATTGTTCTCTAGCATTATTTTAATAACTGCCGTAATTGCTTGACCTTACTCTTAAATTACATCTTTTTGTTGATGTAATTTACCGTATGTAAATAGGTCATGTTTCTTCAAGATGGTGCACGCAACCCTAATTCATGCTCATGTTTCTCTTTCTCGGGTGTCATCAAAAGACTACAACCTTTGAATTGAGTCGAGCCTCCTGCATTATGGGATGGAATGGAAAGATTAACTTATGTATTTAGCTTAAGCGATACTCACATTATGAAAAAAAGTTGTGCAAAGTTGTAGTAGTAGGATTAAAGTGCTTTCGTTTTGAGAAACTCTAATGTTACAAGTGATTATATTTTACATGGTTTTATGCGATTTGATTTACTTCATATCTGTTTTAATATCATTCTTTTAATCCCCTTTTCACTCTCTGCTTTATGACCAAGTGTTCTGAAATTTTGTACCACTGAGTGTACCAGAGGAGAATACAATATTTTAGTGTTTCGAAAAATTAATTATGATTTAATTTATTATTTTTAATTAAAATTTGATTGCATATGAGGGTTGTCATTTGGTATTATATTTGAAGAAAATTAGTTTTCAGATTTCATCATAATGTGTGTAATAATGGATTATAAAAAAATATCAATGAATGAAAAATTGGAAATTATAGACTATCTTTTAAATGCCTATTTCTCAGTGAAATAAAAAGGAGAAAATAATTTTTCATCAAAAATGCAGATGTCAAAACAAAATCGTAAAAGCATGATGCGTTCAAAGTAATCCTATAGAGAAATAATAAATATTATAAGACAGAAAGTTCTGCAACATTCCTTGAAAACTGAAATATTTTAAAAATATGATTAAGATTAAATTCTGCTGTAGTATTACTCTATCAGAGACTCATGCTTCTATAATTTTGTTTTGACGTCCATATTTTTGATAAAAAGCTATTTTCACCTTTTTCGTACACTTACAAAAGCATATTTTTAAAAATAAATAAATATATTTTTATTATTCTTTTATATGCCTTCAATGTCCATCTTAGGAATTACATGAGAAATCCTTCTGTCAAAGAAGCCAACTAGTTCAAAATGACTAGACATCCCCTCCCCCTCCTGAAAAAAGAAAACTAACATCCAAATCCTCCTTCCAAAACTTTTGAGAAATGTTTGAGTTTTGTCGCCAGTGAGCGGTGATATCTTTGCTTCAAAATCAAAAGCTTCGAATTCAGCAACAGAAAAAAGGACACAATTGTATAATAGTCTAATACAAAATTGTATAATAGCGTAAATTTCTGTACCGCATATAGTGTAAATAATTTTTTTATCTTAAATAAAATTCCCCTGTCTCCCTCATCAAACCGTTCAATGACCGAAATGGTCAAGGGTCGTGTGTCTGTTCTGTCAATGAAGCCAACAAATTCGATTAGAAATAAGGCATTAAACGGTTGTGTTTACATTATTTGTTATTGAAAAGTCAGCTTATAATATAATAACGTTTATTTTGTCCTATCATTTCCAAATTAATTTGTTTCTTTTCTTTCTTTTCTTTTTACTTTCTTTAGAAGTGATTTGAATGAAGAAGTATTAACCAGAGCTAGTGAAGTTGGATGAGCAAAGAAAGGAAAAGGCTTGAACTGCAACTCCTTTTGATTTTACTTCAAGGTCAGACGACAGGCAGCGCTAAGATCGCATCGATCTGCATCAGAGGCACTGCGCTATAACTATGGAATTTCTTCCAGTTCCTTTATATCTCACCAAGAAATCTCTTGATTTTCGCATGAATTGCTTTGTGCTAAAGAAATCTGGGATATATACCTCTTTTACGCCATGCTATTGTGCGAATTTCATGAATTTTCAATCCTCGATCAGCTGAAAACTTGTGTCGAGCGGCCGTACGGAGGACGCTAGAGACAAAATGGATACCAGATGGAATTAATGAATTGTGTCTTCCCATCGAACTTAAACTATTTTTAAACCTCGATATGTGATATTAAAAAAAGTGCTTTGTAACACAAGTCATTGCTATTGAGAGGACTCATATTAATCACTTTTAAATACTCATTTAATGTTTTGAGAAAACTTTATTTTAATACAAAGTCAGTATCTGTGATAAATGCCACTATGTCATCATTCCTTCCCCCTCTAGTCTTTAACCTTGCAGCTTTGAAGATGCTGTTCTTCTTTTTGACATTTCCTTTTTTGTCCGACAAACACTGAAGTAAATGTACAATATTACTATGACAAATTTTAACTCGCAATGATTTCGCCTGGCTCAGGGCCAGCTTTGAATGCCCCGTTTCCCAAATTACTGATAGCTACAACAAATGTAAATTTGATATATAATACATTACATATTCAATAAGAGAGTAAGAAAGATGTCTGTTGATTATCTGCAATTGTGGATTCACTTGTCTGAATTAAAGACATTTTCTGCTTCTTATCAAGTTTTTCTTTGAATGAGTCATGTAACTTCCATGCACATCATAAATTAAAAGATTAGGTTAGTGCAAATCTAAAGAATATTGGATAAAGCCTTAACCTTTAGTATATTTTAGCACTATCTTTATTCTATTGCTCGTATAAATGAGCTCCTTAGTAAACAATAAAAGGTAGCATGAAATCATAAATATTGATTTCCCGTTTGCCATATACGAAAGATAAAAGCCTTGAAAAATTATAAAAGTTCAGTGTCTCTAAATACCGTAGAGTTACTTAAAATAGAGATAAAAATATTTTTGCGAACCAAGTTTCCCTCTTTCTTTGCAACAATCAAAACATAATATGCTTATTCAATTATGATTAACTCCATAAAATATGCATACAAAATAAGCCATTCAAAAAGGATCTAGTGTAAATTCATCATGATTTTTCCAAGTTTGGTCAACACAGTTCAGTGTTTTGGAATATAAGATCCAAATATACTTCAAATTATAAAGGAAACTTCTTGTGAATAATTGAATGATTTTCATACATAGTATGCGAAATTGCTCATCATACTTTCGACATTTCGAAGGTATTTTATTTATTTGGTGAAATAAACTTCTTTAGCACAAGATTTGTAGGCATGTTTTGTCGAATACTTTAATAACGAAGGACTCTTTCGAATGGATGGCCATATGCTTTGCCAATCTGTCCTTTCTGGCATAAGCTTTGTCACTAGTATTGCATTCATAGTTTCTGTTTCGTACGAGTAAAATAATGGTGTTTCATATTGCTGTAGTCCGAATATTTTTTACTAGTAATATCACACCCGTATGTTTTTCTGTTGCTTGAGCAAGCAATTTTTTGTTAAAACTCCTCTTTCGGCGAATGGTGTACCTCAACCTTAACATTTATCTGGTTTTTCTTTCTATGAATGAGAAAATGCGATTTTAAATGCACTATTTGAACGAAAGCTCTGCCGCATATTTCACAAGCATAAGGTTTATATTTTGCATGAATACGTAAATGTTTATTAAAATTACTTTTATCGGCAAATGTTTTACCACAGACATCACAAGTATGGGGTTTTTCTTTTGTGTGAACAAGTAAGTGTGATTTTAAATAAGGTCTTTGGGTGAAACCTCTGCCGCATATTTCACAAGTATACGGTTTATCATTTGTATGAGTACGTAAATGTTGCATTAAATTGCTTCTTCGGCTGAATACTTTACCACAGACTTCGCAAGAATGAGGTTTTACTTTTGTATGAATAAGTAAGTGAGATTCTAAATGGGTTTTTTGCCTGAACCCACTGCTGCATATTTCATAAGCATAAGGTTTTTCTTTCGTATGAATAAGTAAATGCTGTTTTAATATTTTTCTTTCGATAAAAGCTTTACTGCATATTTTACAAGAATGTCGTTTTTCTTCTGTATGAGCAAGCAAATGCGATTGTAAATTGCGTTTTCTAGAGAATGTTTTCCCGCATTTATCACATGCATATGTTTTCTCTTTGGTATGAGAACGGAGATGGAATCGCAATTTTCCAACTTTAATGAACGTTTTCCCACATATTTCACACACATGTAGTTTCTCATTTCTATGGAAATTGAAATTATGCTTTAAATTATTTTCGGTACTATATGTTCCCTCAGAAATTTCGCATTCTTTGACATCTTTTGAATCAAGATGTGAATGAATCGCTAATACTTTTTCGAGATTAATTGCTGTGCCAGACGAATTGCAAGCATGAGTCCTCTGTGATGAATTTTCTTTCAACTCATCTTTCTCTCTAAAAGTTTCGTCACGCATTTTGCTGTATTTAGATGTTTCGCTGGAATTGATATTGAAATGTACCTTTAAACTCTCAAGTATGTTGAATCTCTTCCCACATATATCGCATGAATTAATATTCTTTATATCCTGTTTATCTTATGCCATGCCTTAAAGTAGCTTTCAAATCTCAAATAAGAATCACCACTTTGCGTGTTATAAAACCTTTGTTTAAAATTCTGTTAAAACGCACTCTGTATACACAAGTAAGTAATATATCGCATTCAGTAAAATATAATTTTTGAAGCTATTAATTTAGAATAAGATTCATTTAAAAATTAAAATACCTTTAAAATAATTTCTTGTACTAATCGTCAGAATTCTGGACGCAAGCAGTTATGTTTGACGTACGATTATTTATGCATAACTTTGTAAGTAAAAGGTATAAAATTCAACAGCATTGCTTTCATATCGAAACATAGTCTCTCTTGAAGGAATAAATAAATCTATAAAAACTCACTTCACAAATCCTGTGAAATAAAATGATGTAAAAATCGACTCTTAAGCTCCTCTTTACTGCAGACATCAATGTAATACTGAGCGAGAGTAGAGACTCGACTGGAGTAAAACGCATAGTTACGGATCCTACATAGTCTGTCTCATGAGATCGCTTTTCATTGGCTCTCATCATCACGTGACTTGACTTGCTTCTAAATAAAGTCGTAAAACTAAACAGTACTTATAAATGCTGAAGGTTCGTCCATTATTTGTTTTGTTCTACGCTAAGCTACGAGGCGCAAAAAAAAGAGGTTGATTTCTCTTTTGCTGCTGGCAACGATCGGTTTGTTTACAAAACTAAATCGGAATCTATGTTAGTCATGACTGGTATTTTGGGAACTTTTTCGTTATATCCACAGCGATATAAATGACAATTAAGATCAGAAAAGACCCAGTTGCACTCTCAACATGTAAGTCCCTATAGCATTACCGTCGATGCTTCACGCTCATGAACAGCGATGCGGGTTCCATCCTCGAATGACAAGATTTTTCCCTGAGTGTTTTCACTCGCTATCTTTGCCTTTTTCTTCTTCCCATAACTCTCTCGTCATTTTAGTATCACCTTAATAGTTTAATTGATTTATTTTTAATCCTTGAAAATTAAAAACTTTAAACCTTGTTTTTTCTAAGACTATTCATTATTAAATTATCTTCATTTTGTGCATGCATTAACTAATAGGTATAATTTCCAATTTCATCAAACTATATCTTTTAGATTCACATGTCCGCAGAGTCAATAAACATAATACCTCTCTTCGACTACGGAGCTAGAACGCGCCAATTTGGCCGAAAATGTTTGGTGTGCGTATAACGGAGAGCAGAAGTTCTTCACGGGATCAGCAAGTTTTTAATGTAAAACTCCAATCAAAATTGTCCTGTCATTAACGCCCAACATGAAATGACATATTAAGAAGTTTTCAAGAGCCGCACAGCTTGATAAGAGGATTTTAGAACGTTTTGATAAAGTCCCACACCTGGAACCTCGGGTTCGATTCCCGCTTAAGGCTTCTTCTACGCGAATCCAATACCATGAAGTTTATCGGTAAATATGAGAGTGAAACTACTTGGCTGTTTCTGCAATGTAATGTCGTCTTCCTTCAGGTGTTTCTTCGATCACTTAATAAGTTTAAGTTGATCAGACTCCGAAATATCAGCAAAAGGCTTCAAGTAAATAAATTTTAAGGAATTATTTGAAACTG